>CAKNWT010229041.1:1117-16670 GCA_932066315.1 Andricus coriarius
GTATCACGTATTTTGTGAATAACCCCATGAACGATAAAGGCTTCAGTTAAATTTATACAGTAAATTAGACATTTGCTCACTATGAAGTAGTTTAAGTAGTTGATTCTCGATATGGTCAAACGTAATGAGTAATACACATTACTAACACACTTTAATTAATTTTTCACTTTTTACTGCTTTCTATTTATGTCACAAAAAATGACAATGGCTTGAATTGAGCTGAAAAATCGTATCAAAACGTTGCATAATGGATAGTTTGCATTTGTCAAATCCTTTGTTTGTCAACTGTTTACAACATTTTAATATCCCGGGATCTTTTTTTGTTTCACTATTTCCAACTTAAAAATAAAGATCAAATATATAATAAAACCTATTTAGATTTCCATTTAACAATTTTTAATGAATTTTCTGAATTGAAAATAGTAAATATATTAGTAAAGTTACTGGTGCTTATTCATTTACCTACTACCATCATGAATTGCAAAGGCCTTTATTAATTTCTATGTAGGTTCCATTCTACTGAATTGATGTGTAACCATCAATGCAAATCCTAATCGACGTTCACCACGAATTTCTAGCTTCAATGATCCTGTCTTCAATATGTATTATAATTCTATTTGGATGACTCTATGTATGTTCATATAACATATAAATATTCAACAAAAAATTAAAAAGCTTTGCACATTCACCTTTCTATTATTAATTTATAGAAATTTTGCACAATATTATAATAATTTTACTAAAATTAAATCTGACTTAGCATAATAACATGAAATTTTATGATGAAAGCTTGCAAAATTAGCATAATTCAATCGGATATTCATAGTAAAAGCATTATCCTTTGTGATCAAGTGATCATGTGCCCTCGGAAACCAATGCAGTGATACAGGCAGTTGTTTCCATAAGTGAATAAAAAAGCTAGAGTTATCTCACATTAATATCAATTTATGAAACTTCATCTCCTTTCCCGTCCACAACTTTGTGCTTTAAAGAGGATGAACAATCTACTTGTTCTCTCATTCCTCTCACATAAGTAAACTTGATACTATGCTATTAATCAACATCAAGAAGGAAATGCTCCATGAAGACCATGAAAGCGAATGCATAGAGTTGATCGATTTAGTTGATTTGATTGAACTAGGAGGTAGAAGATTATATTTTGATATAATATCTACTTTGCTTTATGTAGAAACTGTTCTTTGCATGATGTTAATAATGCAGTTTGTTTCTTCTTCAATAATTGCTTGTTTGAGCATATACAGAAATAGGTAATAGAAATTCTTTTAAAATGTATGGATATTTTAATCCCACGGAGAAATGACTATGGAATTCGTTATACTTCCAATAGAGGACTGCATATAATTATAAATGATTGCAGGTGAAGGATTGTAAAGGATCGAAATTTCAAATAGACAAATAAATTAGGTTCGACTTATAAAAAATTGAATAATTATAATTGTGAAGCATTAAAAAAAGAAATAATTAAAAATAATACACGATAATAGAATTGAGAAATTTAAAGATTGAATGTTTACAAATAAAGCAATTTAATTTTAAAGGAATGTATAATTAAACATTTGATTGTTTAGTTCAATAAGCGTACAAGATCAAATAATTTATATTTTTATTCTCTGAATTCAATGACATAACTTGATACCATTTTTTACATAGTATACATACATGAAGTACAGCAAATATTGTCCAATTTAAAATAAAAATCCTTTGATTTTGTAGAAAATACTAAGGAAGCGTTCATTAATCACGTAAGACTTGTTTGGTGTGGATTATCCGGAAAACCTTACAAAAACCTTTAAAAAAATTATTATTTGTTTTGTTTATTTTTTATCATGTACTTCATTCTTTGAAATCCTTTGAATTCCATGGACGTCGTACATAGTCTCTTGAAATCCCATTCAAACTGTTGGGTCCCATGGAAATCTCTTAAAAACTGTGGAAATCCCTTAAAATTCTTTGAGATCCCGTGAAATCTTTTGTCATCTCTAAAAATCTGTTAAAATCCTTGAAATTCTGTCGGATGTTTCGAAGTATGTCAACATACCTTGAAATCTATGGAATCTTTTCAAAATTCATTGAACTTTTTAAAACTCTTTGAAATCTTTCAAATCCGTGGAAATCTTTCTGAATCTCTTTAAATCCTTTAAAATCCTTTTTATTTTTCGTAAATCTCTTGAAATTCCGTTGAATGTTTTGAAAGCTTACGAAATCCTTTAAAATCCGTGGATATACTTTGAAATCTTTTGAAATCCCGTGAAATCATCGAAAGCCCTTTAAATCTCTTAAAATTCGTCAAAATTCCCAGGAATCCTTTAGTATCTCTTGAAATCCCGTAAAATCTGATTAAACAACTTGAAGTACTTTAAAATCCTGTAAAAACACTTGAAAAAATGAGATTCTGTCTGAAATTTTTGGACTTATTTAATGTACCCTAAATCTGCTGGAATCCCTGGAAATATTTGAAAACTCCTCAAAGTCTCTTAGAAACCCCTGATATCTGTATAAATCGCTTCAAATCACCGAAAATGTTTAAAATCTTTCGAAATTCCTTGGAATCTATTGAAATATAGCTTACAATGAAGATAGTTGATATATTGAGAAAAAACAACAAAATCATACGTAAGACGAGGGTCGGGGATGACAAAAATCTTACAAACCTTTACAATAAGGCGAAGACACTGTAAAATTACCAAAATTATCATTACCTAATTAAAAGACGTGCTCGGATAAGTATTCAAAGCTTGACGTAGTACATACATGTCTTCGCATAATTTTTAAGTTCATGAGATTTAAAAGGAGTAGAATTTTTTATTCAATAGATATAAAGACGAGTTTTAGCTTTGATTGTCCTTTTAGAATTACTAGACTTCGACGCTCAAGAAAGTGAAGAAAAATGAACTTCAAACATTAAAAATTAAAAATTAGTTACCTAAGACAAAAAGCACTGTTTGATATCAACGCATTTATTTGGAATAAAACAAGACATTACTTTCGAGCTATTACCTAGCTGTATTGAATCGTTAATAGAGCGCTTATAAAAGCAACTATTTGGGAGAATACCCTTTTGAAAATAATGGAGCGTTCCAAAAAAAGGCAACCATCTGCAAAAAACCCTCATCAACGAAAGGCGCGTCACCCAAAAGGAAAATGTCGACACACAAATAGTTGCATAACTTGTTTATCTTTTAATTTTAAAAAGCAAACAAGAAAGTACTTCATTACCATTGTGCGGCGCTTCGCGCCAAGGTTGAACGCACCTAGGGCGTGCGGGTACGCTATCGTGCTTCACGCTCGTTATCGTACGTTTAATGCCTGCATTGAACGCACGCATTAATTGTTTCCTACAGTATGAGAAAAGACTTGCTCTAAGATGTTTGTATTTTGATTAGACATTTCTTTCGATAACACAAACCCTCATTTTCAATCTTTGATGTGTTAATGCAACTTAACGTTTCATGTTGTGGCATTCTTATATTCCGAATCATACGACGTTAATGATTTAACGCATAATCAAAAAGTCGCTTGAATAGCTATCGCTTACAATTCCTTCACTTTTTACTCAAATAGCACACGCGAAATGAATTGAATATACTTGGTACTTGGTACAGTGGAAAAGGTCGGATTCATTGAAGAAACCCAAGTGCGCTGGGTGTAATGAGTTCTGCAATAAAGTACCTGGTCGAAGCAAACAAATTGAATCTGAAGATGAAGCAAGGAATTACACTGATAAGCTCTCACAAACAATCGGGTTAAACGATTTTTTGTGTTGAAAATATCGACTTTTTCAATATAAAAGAAACAAGCTCGATGTTGAAAAGGAAAGCTATCATCTAAAATCATCTTCTGGTTATCCGGCAGTCAATATACCACTCAAGCCTGAAGTAGATAAATCAAATGATAAAAGGCTTGAAGTTCCAATTCAGAGAACTATACCGACTCACAAGTATCGCTGTGTTGGTTCTGTCACAAAAAATATTACCGTCATTCTAGAAGAAGCTCATTTGCAATCTTTAATTAAAATGGGAATTCACAAACCAGCAGATATTTGATTAAATGTGGTTCTACACTTTATGATAAAATCAGAAATTAGGGTCTTTCGGGAAAACAGCTTTTTATCTTTACAGGTTTAAGATGGGAGAATATTATACAATTAAGGAAATGTTGTCTTCAATGCGAATCAGGCAGACCCGTATAGCCGCTCAAGCGATCGTCGCGTTTATTTTGAAACTTCGCTCAGGTAATTCGAATAAAATGTTGACTTTCATTCATTAATTTGAATACGAACAGCTTGTTTCTGAATATGCAACAGCAGTAATGAAATCATTTGAAGAATATGTGTTGCCTCATCGTTTTGGAATAACGGCTTCCATCAGAGATAATCTTATCAAATACCACACAACTGAAATTGCTAAGACTTTGCTTGAGGCTCCTAAACATTTACTATTACTTTGTGATGAAACGTATGCACGCCATCAAGAAAGTTTGAACAATGAGTTTCAGAGAAAGTTTTATTCAGGTCAGAAGAAAGTTCCACTTTGTAAGCCTTTCACAAATCTGAAAAAGTAACGGGTACGTGGTTGATATGTTAGGACATTGTCCTGCGAATCTAAATGATGCAGAGATCTTACACTGAAAAAAACTTCTAGGTGTATTACCTAGAATTCTTGTTATCCCAGCTAGAAAGTATTGCTGGATTTCGTCTTCCTAAATAGTTAGCTGTATTGAACAGATTTTCTTGCAGCAAAATATAGGTACAGTACCTAGAAAATGTAGCTGTCACGAGCAAACCAATTATAGAAGATACGATGTTTGAGCATGACTGCTAGAATGTTTAGCAGATTGTGATAGATTTATCTCCCAAATTTTCTGCCTGCAGGAGATAGACGGTTTTTATATCTTCGCTATCTAGTTTGCAGTCCTACCTAGACTTTATTGGAAATTCAGCTATATCTCCCCAGCAATATATTTCTAGCTACAACAGCTATACCATTTTTTTCAGTGTAAGAACTCTTTAGGAGGATCCAAACAGATTGTGCTAGTTTTTGGAAGAAAACGATTATGTCGTTCTCTATAGCGGCTTCCGAGATGTGATAGCTGAGTTGGAGCTAAAAAAATTAACGCAATAATGCCTGTTTTGAAGGGGAAACATAAGCATTTTACAACAAAAGAATCTAACGAATCCCGCTATGTAACGAAAATTCGTTGGGCAGTTGAAGCTGTCCACGGAATATTGAAGCAAAAATACCGATATTGGGACTTGTTCCAAATTGCACAATTCTTAAATAATCAATTCGGAATCACAGAAAGTATGAAAGTCAGAAGAGATGTTTAGAACACTTTCGCTATTGTGGCAGAAGAAAAAGGTAGTTTGCGAAAGAGACTTGTGTTTCAAAGTATCTCATCAGAAGACGTCTTCGACTTTCTAGAAATGATTGAGAGAGACTTGAAAATTCTGCTCACTGGAATATACCAATTATCACATGCGGTGTCATACTTAGCTGAAATGATTGATAGAACTGTTAAGCAAATTTTGTTTGAAATTTTGAAAATGCTTCGAATTTTTATAATTTTTGTCGAAAGTTAGCGTGGATACAAAATTCTGGTTACTACGCAGACAGAAAGACATACAGACAGCTACCAAGAACATTTTACAATTTTTAGAGTAAATTTGTAGGTAAAACTTACCAAAAGTGGATTTTGACATACTTTTAAATCGAACTAGACAACAATCTTCTATTGAGGCATGAGTTTGGTCAAAATAATTAGTTAAAGCGAATAAAACGCATCTCCGAAATTTGGTACTCACACGCTCATGCCCCGGCAGTTATAACAAATACAAAATTAGAAAACCTTAATTTGAAAATTTTAAGATTTTTTTTGTTTAAGTATATTTTCCAAGAAATAGTTTCACAATCAAGCTCTTCAGTTAACTAACATTTGAAGATGGAGCTATTTAAACTTCCTAGCAACTGCAGTAAATAGTTCTTGATTAAAAGACAATTGAGCAATTAGCCCTGTATAGAATCCTATAGCAATGTAGCAGCACTTGATACTTACAAAGTATAAAGCAGTTTAGTTGGGCGCTGGCAATAGCCGAAGTAAGTACACGGTCTGGTGCGGCCGATTAGAAACTTCGGGTCGATCGGGTCGCTGCTTCATATACAATTTCGTAAGTTCGATGTCTTTATTAAATGCACTAACACATATATATGACAAGACTATAGTTCATAGGGTTAAAAAGGGGGAAAAATAGGCCTACATGAACCCAAATGAAAAAGGAAGTGATGAAGAAAAATTTTTGAGGGCAAATTAACTTTAAATAAAACTAACCATTGGCAAAAAAAGTTTATAATGATGAAAAGTCTATGATTACTTTTTCTCATTTAAACTGTTTCCAAAAAACGTCCTTCAAAATTGCTACACACTTAGTTTTATTGTGACAGATTGTATAGGAAAAATGTAGAACGTGTTTCTCAAAAAAATAATAAAACCAGAAAAATCGTGAAAGAGAAATTTCTCTCTGCTTTTTTGCTAGGTGATTTACAACAGAACTTTTTTTTGCAAGCAGCCGCATAACGTTTAGTGAAAATCAACGTTTTTATACCGTGATTGCATGTTTGAAATCCCCGCGGATCATATGAACTAAAACATTTTTAAAAAACGATAAAAGGAATAGGGGTGCGAGAATCCAAATGAGGCGGGAAAGTGGTGAAGTTTAATTAAAACTGTTTTCATTCAAAGATATAGAAAAAAATGTATTGACAAAGCGAATGAAAGAATTCTATATGTATGTTGCTTTAACAATTTTAAGTTACAGAAGCTTCAATTTCTTAAAAAATTATTATCTTCACTAAAAAAAGAAGTTTTACTATATTTTTTACAACTATGCCATTTAGAGCCTATTAGTAACAATTTAGATATCCGATTAATTAATTCTTTGTGATTTAAGCCAAGAATAGGTTTACTGAGCTTCTTTCTGTATCTTTAGACTTTATTTATAAACCTCGTTTAATCGAAAAACAAAATGTGAAAGTCCTTTCGGCTCGGCGTGATAGATAAGAAAAGTCCGTTTACTTGTCCAAGCCGATTTTATCGTAGACCATGAAATGAAGAGGCATTGAGTAAATGTTAGGATGGATATCTGACTATCCAGAAATTGGTATGTCGATAAAAAATAATGGCCTCTAGTTTCTACCTTAAAAGAAAACGAATTCAGAATTGTTCATGCAGAAGCTAAAATTGGTGAGTGCGGCGAATCATTTCCATCATTTGAGATGAGAATTTTATCCATGATTCTCTACAATTTTAGGGTGAATTTAGGATGTTATCGATCCATTAAAATCCGCTTTTCCGTCACGTTCATTAACATTGTTCTGGTTTCATCAATTTTTATGATATCCCATGCTACGATTTATTCATATAGATTCAAGCTTTTATTCTAATTTGTAAGTGAACTTAAGTTACCTCTGATTAAAATGACAGCTATAAACACAAATGTATTTTAAACAATATTTTCAGAAATATTTATCAGGTGACGTAGTGTTAGTATTTCAAAGTTAGAAATAATGGGTCACAAGTAGTATGTGTAGTTTATAATCAGAGATATAGGATTTCCAATTGTTACCCTAATTTTAAGTCAGTCATAAGTAATTTAAGGGGTTACATGGGTTTTTTAGGCTAAAAAAAGCATATTATCTCTAATTTTTTTAAATATAATAAAACATTTGTTTTATTCAAACTGTTAAGTGTATGAAATAAAAACATTAAAACAAGATTTTCCGAAATTTTCATTAAAAAATTTTGAAATTCTAGGTGTTGGGACCTCCTTTTCGAGGACCCCTGTGAAAAAAGTATCCTTGCGGTGGTCAGGATAACTCAAGATAGCTTTATCGGAAATCAAAAAAACAAATACTTACTGTTAGCAGCTGAGCATGCCTCGTCCTTGAACGTAAAATTTTTTTAAAAATTTGAATTTTTGGCAGAGTTGTATCCAAAAAAGTAAAATTTTCGGTAAAATTTACACCACGTAGACGTAAAATCGCCTTGAAAAAGAGTTTTCATCAAAGAAAAAAAATCTTCTTTCAAGCACTAGTCAATCCTATCTAGAAGGAGTGTGCCAAATGTTAATAAAATCATTGCATTAGTTTTTGAGAAATAGCGTCCACAGACTTTAAAAATAGAGTTTGGAGAAATAGGCGCGCTAACGGTAACCAATCTGGTTTGTGACGCGCCGCATGCGCGGTGCGAGGAGATACAGAAATTAGGAGAACTGCATAAAACAAAAATATGTAAAAAGAGTAACCCTTAGAAAGCAATGGAATCGAGTGAGAAATACAGACAAACAATAGTTAAGCTCATTAAGTCAGAGTTTGCAGTGGATCAGTATTTTAAGTTCTGTTGAGGTTGAAATGGAATCTATTTTCTTATAAAGCATTTTATGTAACAAAATCAGAACACAAAAAAGCTCAAAAATCAAAATTATATTTCTAGCTATATGCTTTCCAGCTCATTAGTAGAAATAAACGTATAAAACAGAAAAAAGAGGAAGAAAAAAAAGAGTCAAACAAAAACCAGCCTCTCACTCTTTCCTTATTCCTTCTTCGTATTTTGTATACTGCTAGGGAGCAACATATTTCGAAGCCAATTTAGACTTCCTCATCGTGGATTATTTATGGGAAAACTGCCAGTATTAACTGTAGAAACTTATATTGATTAAAATTTACAAAATACCTGAAAAAAGACATGGAGAATTTTATAAATAGTGATTAGGTCTAATTTTCCATCCATTCCATTTCTTCAATAGATATCAATTTTGCTGATCTTCATAATTTCAAAAAGAATGATCAATATGAATAAAAATAATTCTTGCAAAGGGATAACTTTCTGCGAAGAAAAGCTACACAATATATTACAATATTTCTTTACACATTAATTACTTCAGAATCAGCCACAAATATTTTAAATTATTATAATTCAGAAAAATGGAATTTCGAGTAGCATATATAATTTTAAGTCAGACATACTAAATGATAATTAGTTTATAAGTCCAGGTTTTTTCTGTCCTCATTATTGTGATGCCTTACGATAATTCTCAGACAAAAAAAAATGGTTAGATGCGTTTTTGAAAAAACTAGATTTCTTATTTTTTTGGGGGCGGGTAGGTATTAAGTACATTTTTATGATAAAAACACTAAATTCGTGAATTATTTTTATAAATTCTGTATTTTAGTAACTTAAACGAGGATCTATATGTTGAAAAACTTGTGATGACTAAATTTCATTGAAATCTAAAAAAAAAAAAATACGTGAAAAAATGTACTAAAAAGAAAATAAAGTAGAAGCAAGTATCAAGCTTAAGCATAAGTGCTAAAGCTTAAATAATTCCAAAGCTAAAAACCTCATGTCTACAAGAAGGGTATGTAGTCTATTTTATATTATAGTATTTAAAATGTTAGATTTTTATCCTTAGTTCTCTTATTATATTCTTATCAGACAAGGTATTAGATTTTTGTAAAATTTGACACCCCCTCCGCCCCGTTTTTGTCAAATGTCCGCGTTTTTAGACCTTCTGAACCCAAAAAACAGGTTTTCGCGAATGTCTATGTCCCTCTGTCGATCTGCATGTATGTAGGTACCTACGTATGAATGTAGATTTTTAGACTGCTAGCACGATAACCTTCGAAATAATTGACAGATTGAAATTTAGTGTTGTAAAATGAAGGTCAAGTTTGTTAGCCAGCAATTTTGGATAAAAATTCAAAAAGTGAGTGCATGTTTACATTTTTAAGAGTACTTTTTTTTAAGATTTAAAAATTCTATGTACGGATGTTCATAATAATAAAAAATAAGAACAATTTATCTCTATGACTTTTTTGATAAAATCAAATTACTGGTGTTTTAGCATTTACAAAATTCCAAAACACAAAAGGAAATGAACATTTGAAGTCAAAAAACGCACTATATGAAAAAAGTCCAACGAAGAAAAACTTTGCTTTTTGAACACCCTACACGATTTTTATACCAACTTTTTTAATTTTTTGAAAAATCAAAAATTAAAATTTCGATCGCACAAAAAAATAATGAAAAATCAAACATTCCAGTTTGCGGTCAAACTATGCAAGATATGAAAAAAGATGAAAAGACGAAAATCGTGCACATAAAAAGGATCTGCAAATTTGTTGGTTATAAATTTTTCATAGGATGCCTAGCTTTTGTTTAAATCCTAAAAAGTAGCAATGAAAAATAACAAAATTAAATTTTTGGATAAACCACACATGAGACAAAAAAATTAATAGACAAAAGTTGTTCTACCAAAAATGATCTACGAATTTGTTATTGACTTTTGTTATAACAATTTTCTTATAACCACTTTACGCTAAGGTGCGTATTTCTTGTTCAAATCGTAAAAAATAACATTGAAAATAAACAAATTAAATATATGGACAAAACACACAAGGTGCAATAAAATCTTTAATCACGAAATTGTGGTTTTTTATAGGATGCGCACATTTTTAAATTATACAAACAAGACAATGTAAATATTTTTGTAATAATACCAATGCATGTTATAAATTTTAATAATGTGAATTTATGAAAATAATATATTTTGAAGAGTAGTTGAGAATAAAATTTCATGCAAAATAAGAAACAAATATTACAATTATTATGATAAATAAAATTTGTACTTTATTTCGCAATATTTGAATTAGCAATCCCAGGCTGAGGTACAGAAATAAAGATCATATCCATTTGATATAACAGTGCTGAGACCCCACAGTCGCGCGCCCTAGGCGCGCCCAAACTCGCGAGCCGCGCGCGCAGCGCGCGATGGGATTGTGCCCGCGAAGCGCGTACAATTCTTATTTATTTATTCAATCAGTGAAAACAGAGAACATTAAATTAGTTTAAAACATCTATAAGATTGTTTTTCTCGCCAATGAGCAGAAACAAAACTGTTGCGTTTGTGCCCTTTTGGTATTCCAACTTTTATTGTTAATGTTCTTTTGACGTGCGAACCTTTGGCACTCATGTCCTTTTGGAATTCTAAGCTTTGGCGCTTATGCCCTTTTGTACTGCCAAACGTTGAGCATTTAAGTCCCCGGAACATTTAAGAATTGGGGGTTTTGATTTCTGGACGATGATTTTGTTTCAGCACAACTTTTTCTTTGAGTGGTCTCAAAATGATAGCATTGTATCAGAATAATGAGAAGAGAACAAAATCGGACTGTTCGAGACTTTTTGGACTAATTTCCATCGAAGCCACCCGTGCCTATTTTTAAATCAGTAGAATAAAGCTTCAAGGAGAATTAACCATTTGTTGTCAATCTAAGTAGCCGAAAAGTAGTGTAAGTCATTATAAATCAGCCGTACGGAATTTCAAGTAGTAAATGTGATTTTAAGTCAAACATCATAAACCGCAATTAATGTGTGTATTTTATAACTAAAATTTACCATTCTAATTAACGCAACTAGTTCCAAGTCAGAAAAAAAATTAATTTCAAGTAGAATAAACCGATTTTAGTCAATCTATGTAGTCGATAAGTAGTAATATAAGTGATCATAAATCAATTTCTGCTCTAAAATGTAAATACACGATTTGATTAAATAATGATAATAAAGAAATACAACCCAGAAGCACTCACATCCCTCTCTCTCTCTTTCCGTCATATCAATGACAATAAAGCGTTATGTGATAGGAGACCTAAAAGCATTAATTGTCCTCAGTGAGAGAGCCAAAGATATGACATCTGAATATTCACCTGGTGGAGTGAGAGAGGAGAATGGTTGCAATCCCAGGTTGAAATTGGACAATGTTATGCCCTTTATGTTTGTGGAAGCATTGTCCGTCACCGACCCCTTGCACTACCCTCTTGTTCGCCTTACCGAGCTCATGCGATATCTGTTTTCACTACAGCAGGGTCAAGTCTAAATGTGTGTAGCCAGCATTCCCATGATGCTATCTGATTGGACAGAGGCCTGCTGCCCTCTGAGCTTTCGGTAGTTATAGCAAGGGTGGTGCAGACTACAATTCTCCATGTCCTTTACAAGACGCGTGTCAGTTTTGGCTATATGTTTTCAACTCGAATGTCGTGCGCATAACTTCGCAATGTGCGATTGCGTGGGTGCGCGTGCGTTGTAATACTGCTTCAAGAGACAATTCCCGAGGCTATTGCATACAGAGAGTATTGCCTCTTAGCAATACGCTCTATTGGAATGTTTTGATCACTGGGGCGCGATGCATACAAACCATTAGACAATACTAACTCAAAGTGGAGTAATCTATATAGATACAGAATTATATTCGCAACAGTTTGAGTTCAACCTGCTGATGAATAAATAAACAGAATTATATACATTTCAATTCATAAATCTAGTTTATAGCCCGAGGAGATAAGGGTTTAAGTCGAATACGTCGTTTTAACCCAGCCTCAAGAATAAACAAGTAGTGTAGGTAATTTTAAATCAGGCAGGGTCGATTTCCAGTAGTGTAACATATTTTAGGTCGACCAGGAGGGAAATAAAGTAGTATGAACAGTTTTAAGTCAGGCACAATTGGTTTTAAGTAATATGAGAAAAATTTACTTATTCGCAAGATAGCATCCATTAATTACATATGGCTTTTTTGGTGAAAGAAGGTCCTTAAAATCTTAGGAATCCTTATTTAACGGGGGAAGTCCACAGCTTTTCTTACATACTTTTCTTTTATAGACATGTTAACAAAATTGTATTGCAATAAACCACAGAGTATTGGTTAGTACATATTTCGAAGTACTTTTATACATTTTTTAATGAGGAAATCTTGACAAGTGGGGAAATATGGCCGTTGCCCGAAAACACCGCTAGTGGAGGCACGTTAGGTATTTATCTTGCATCGGAACGAAAAAGTTCAGATTTGCTTGAATTTTTTTTACATACTATAAATGTAAAATAATGCAATATTTATCTGTTTAAAATTCCCGTAAAATGTTTACTTAAGATATTTTCAGGTTTACATTAATCGAAAAATTGTCTGTAAAGAAACATCGTATATGTACGAGATAATGTTTAGAAATAAACACCGAAATACTTTGTATTGTAGTATAATGTATAGGACCTTCGTTCAAAAAGGAAATTTAATGAAGAAAGTGGCGGAAAAGTGGAAAATAGGAAGGTGTTCCACGCTCTAACGTATAGCGGTCTCGCTCATGTATACGAAAAACACGTTTTCGACGCTGGAAAATTTTAGTTCCTGTTTGGGTGGCTTACAGAAAGTATTGTGTTCCAAAATAATGAACAGTGATGCTGAGATCTGCAGGTTGCTCCGTTATTAAGAAATAATTGAAGGGCAATAAAAAGCGGATCCTGAGTGTAATTAAACGATCTGCTACTTGCTTTGATAATCACAGATAATGGATTTCCAATACAAGGTAAATATACTGCTACAACAATAAAAATAATTAAAATAAGTCCACGATTTAATATTTATAAATTATTTCAAAATTTATGGCGGGCGAAATGGCACAGACACAGTACAACAGCGTAAGTGAGAAAATGAGAATGTTACAGGAGGGACAAAAAGCTGTTTAACTTTTGCACAGTTAATTGAAAAAAAATTAATAATAATAGTCTTGAAGTTCTATCAGAGTACAACAAATGATAAAAAAATCCTAAAAACAAATTAACCGTTTCAGAGAAAATCCTTGCCAAAGTAGCGAAGTTTCCCAAAAAACCCCGCGCTTGACACTAAAAAATATGCATAGCTTGTTTTTTCAATTTAAATGAAAAATTTTTTCGACGTATAATTTGGCTCTATTAAATCGTAAAATAATGGGTTGAAAAAAAGCAACCGTTTATGAGAAAATCCTTTTGAAAGGGACTAATAGCCTTCTCTGCTGTGTGTATACCATATTTTGAAATCTATATAAGTTTTGTGCTACTTATTTAAAAAAAAAAGTACTTTTGAGTCCATTAATTACGATTTTTCATTTTCAAGCTAAAAACCAATCCATTACGTTAAACCTTTTTTCATGAATTTCAGGTATTATTTTATTTTTTCCAAGGTCGCAATTAATAAGATCCTAGTTAAATATATAATTAAGAATTATTGTTGTTCATTAATTATTATTTTGCATGTTTAAGCACAAAAAAACTAATCCATTACGTAAAACTTTTTTTTCCCTTAAGTTTCAATTATTTTTTGATTTTTTGCAATTTTTCGTTTAGAACGAGAATTTCTATATGGTCGAACTTTTAGTACTTCCAATTTGGAATATTTAAAACGAGAAATTATTCAAATCCAAGCTTTTACAGCCCGATGTAAGATACATACTTTTTTGGAAATTACAAAATGAAAACGATGTTTCGTTGTAGTTTTGGGTATGGTCTTCAAGAATCCGTGGTCAGAATAGAGCTTAGTTCAGTAGGAAATCCAGTATGGCACCAAATTTGGAGAAAAGTACAAAAAAATCGGAAATTTTTTTTTATAATTTTTTTTCGAGCCAAAAGAGTATTGAGACTCGATCTTAACTATGATCGGGGGTTTTCGGGGTCGCTTATTATGAATTTGAAATCGAATTTTTGAAATTCAGAATGGCGGATTCAATATGGCGTACATGAAATTTCGGAAACTCTACGATTTTAGCACAACTCTGTACTCGTAGGTTTTCGGTGTCGCTTGTTATGAAATTGAAATCGAATTTTTAAAACTCAAAATGGCGGACCCAATATGGCGGACATGAAATTTCGGAAACTATATGATTTTTGCACAACTCTGTACTCGGGGGTTTACGGGGTCGCTGATTATGAATTTGACATCAAATTTTTTGAATTAAAAATGGCGGATCCAATATGGTGGACCTGAAATTTTTGAAACTCTACGATTTTCGCAAACTCTGTACTCGGGGGTTCTCGGGGTCGCCGATTATGAAATTGACATTGAATTTTTGAAATTCAAAATAGCGGGTCCAATATCGCATCCACTGCGTACTGCACATAGGTAGGAACAGAAAGTCTTTTGGGTTTTCATATTTTCTGCATCAAAACAAGTGAATAGCTCCCCAGGCAACGTCGGGTCGTTTGCATCGGATCCTTATTTGTTTCATGCACTATATTCAGATCGAGTTGTAAAGGGCACTGTCAACATTCTGTTGTGAATTGATTTGACGAGTTTCAATACCAAGTTCCTGGACGATTCACTTATTTATTTTTATTACCATCGCCATGTCGCAAACAAAACGCAAAAGAAGTTACGTTCCTACCTATGTGGATTACGCGGTGGATGCCATATTAGATCCGCTATATGAAATTCTGAAAATCCTATTTGAAACTAGTAATCAGCGACCCCGAAAACCCCCGAGTATAGAGTTGGGCGAAAATCTTGAGTTTCCAAACTTTCATGTCCACCATATTAGGTCCGCCATTTTGAATTTTAAAAATTCGATGTCAAATTCATAATCAGTGACCCCGAAAATCCCTGAGTACAAAGTTGTACGAATATCGTAGAGTTTTCAAAATTTCATGTCCGACATATTGCATGCGCCATTTTGCGAAGGGTATGGAT
>CAKNWT010229075.1:2243-18274 GCA_932066315.1 Andricus coriarius
ATGTGAGAGCGCCGATCAAGGCCATGACTGTGACGATAGAGAAGCATACATCCAACTTGACACAGCCGGATGCCATGTGAGAGCGCCGATCAAGGCCATGACTGTGACGATAGAGAAGCATGCATCCGACTTGACACAGCCGGATGCCATGTGAGAGCGCCGATCAAGGCCATAACTGTGACGATAGAGAAGCATGCATCCGACTTGACACAGCCAGACGCATGTGAGAGCGCCAACCAGGGCCAAGGACTTTGACTTTGACTGACATGCATCTGGCCGGACGCGGCCAGATGTTATGAGTAGCATGTACCTGACCGGACGCGGTCAGGTGCTATGTGACTGCGCCGTGTAGGGCATGACTATGACATTAAGTAGATGAGAGTGAAACGAAATTCGTCCAAGCGACAATTAATACTGATCGACACCTAACTCTTACAGATTTTCTTGAAAATTTTGTTTCATGAAACTAATTTGTAGCATTGCCTTTCACCCCTTGAATTTGTGCTGAGACTCCAGGATGCTTCCCCGAATCTTAGCAACTACAGTATCCAAGGTCTGGAGGTTGCACATTCCAAGTTCTTTTCCCTGACTTTCTGAAATGTTTTCACTTCCCTTTTATACATATTACAAAATGGAGATTTTGGGATTATGTTTTTTTTTTGTCAATAAGGTTGTTACAGATCAGAACCTTACTGAAAAATGCTCGCCATTGGAGCTGTGGAACTTCTGAGGAGTCCACCATCATTGATAGCATGGATCGGCAGTGTTGAGGGGAGTGTGTTTGCTGCTGAGCGAGATAAAGTTGCCCCCGGAATTCGGCGTGGCCGGACACGGCTGCCAAGGAACCATATTTCGCTGATGACCATTTTGGTGCTGCCACCTGCGGTTGGTTTTGCGCCGTGAGCCTCTTTGTCTAGGAGAACTGGATTCGTATCGACTCACATCCAGAATTCGCTGTGCCAAGACCTATCAACGTGCTCTGGGGCGCTGATATTTACGGCTCACTGCTTCTGGATGGATTTTGTCACGGATATCCGGCAGTTCGACTCGAAAAAGTGTTCCTGTTGATTATCAGGCGCGAGTGGTGAGGTTTCCGCCACGAAGGAATAGTAAGGAGTGGTGTCCCTGTAAGTGGGGAGTGGGACGGACAACGTCCAAGAATTCCTTAATGCTTGCCATGGCCGAAAACTGCGTGTCAGAATCACGCACATGCGCACTGGCGGTTGCCATGTCAACGATGTCAACACGCGTTGAAAGTTATGAACTTGTGTTTTGAAAATTTCTTCACTGAAATTAACTTTATTCCTTACTTACGTAATCCATAAATCATTATAATAATTTTATTGTAGTACTTACACTTTCTAGATCCTTTTCGTATTTTTGATGCCATTTTCCTTCTCGTTTTTAATTCAGGAACGTGATATACACCCAACAAGATAAAAACACATACGAACATAACCTACGTATACATCGAGATGTCAAAATATAACACAGGTGAGTGGGTATATCACGTGACTGCGAAAAGAGCTCTGCGCATGTGCGCGGCACTGACACGAAATTTTCAGCCGTGGCAAACATTAACGAATTCTTGGACGTCGCTCGTCCCACGTCTGCTCACCAAACACATAGGGTGATACCACTCCTTACTTTTCCTTCGTGGTTTCCGCCATTAAACTTCGAGATTCACTGATTCGGCTGTTGAGGTCTGGAGAGGTGCATCTGGGGAAGTGGGGTTCCGACTGCTTCCCTCTCTTAAGTATGATTCCTGAGTGCGATGGACTGCGTAAGGGTTAGCCCCGATCACTAGGAGGGGGGTTCTGGCTGCTATTTCCTGACTCTTTGATCCAGTTGGCTGGCTGAATACAATCACCGTCGTCGATGGGATCCTGATGCGGTATCTCCGGAGGCTCGGGTTGGTCGGGCATTTTAGATAGATGGACTGTGCCGAGGCATTGTCTTCAAATTAGAGACGTCGTGTTGATTGTCGGCCCTTCTCTGCTTCGACGTGAGACGCAGCCTTTGGGACGGATGACCAATGTCGGTCCCGGACGGCGTGGACTTGTGTGATCTGCCACTGTTGAGGCTTCTTTCAACACCTTGTAATATTGCAGTTTTAATACTGCAAATTACTTATTTGTTTTCTGTTGCTTTTATTTGTAAGCAGCTCCTCTCCTTTTCGCGAATGCCCATCAAGAAAATACGAGGTCTCTCTAGAGGTAAATAGGTTAAAACATCGTTTTTATTGTCGGTTTTCAAACCAGTATTCTGGCTTTATTGTTATAGTTTATTATTTTTATTTTATTTTATTCACAATATTGTTTAAGACTTAATAATCAAAAAGCTCAAATTCTCTTGGGACAACTTAAACATTGTTTTCTATTACTTATTCTTTTGGGGTTTTCTTTTATTATGTTTCATGGAAAATCAACGAGATGCACGGAGGAAGTTTTCAAGGCAAATCTTTTTCTCTAAATGTACCTGAAAGTATGGAGCCGTTGTTCCTAAAGGACGACGAAAAATGGACTGGTTGTGCCAACATGTCATTAGGTAGTCGTGGGCACAATAATTTGTTATTGTACTACGTGGGTGAAGTGCGGATGTGACTCCCGCCTTCAAAATTCCCGCGACTGCTAACACTTACCATGGCGGCTTCAGCACAATCCATTGGTCAACGTAGTCAGCATTTTTTAGCAGCGGATAGACGCGGAAAAGCGCGGACGGAAGTTCCCGCATCGTAACAGCGAGCGCGCGAATACTGGGGGTAAAAATCCCTAAAGGCGCGAACCGGTATGGTCAACGCGACGCAGAAGCGTTAAGTGGGCCGTCTGCGCAACCTCCCCTTGCGTGGTCAGAGCTTACCAGTCGAGAGCATCAAGACTGTTGTTTAGTCTTGGTCAGACCGTCGAACATTGTTATGGTTATGTTACAGCTGTCACCGTGATGGAAGTTTTTTGTACGGCCTATGCCTTTGTGCGGAATATCGCTGAATTTGTTTAAATAAGATTTGAAAAAAAGTATTAAAACAACGCTCAATAAGAGGTAAGATGGCCAGACTATTCAGTATTTTTTTTTTGTTAGAAAAAATGTAAAATGTTTGAATTTGCCCCATGGCGGACTGATGCGAAGTTCGGTATAAACTCTTTGTGAACGCGAGTTACGTTTTTCCGGAGTTTTCTCCTGCTTTCTTTAAAAAATTGTAGTATGTATCCTTGTCTCTAGGGAATTTGAGTTGAATTTCTTTGTTTATTTTTTTTTTTTTTTTGAATATATGTTTGTTTCTATTTATTTTGTAAGCTGTGTTTTATTTATGTCGACTTTCGTGGCAAATATCCCTCCGATATTGCATGCGTAAGATTTGCAGGTTTATAGCCCACGCCACTCTACCGATTTTGGAGCCATGCCGGTCCCAAGTCGTTTTACTCATTATTGAGGCAGTGTTTTTTTTGTAAAAGCACTTGGCGCGAAAGGTTTAATCTTTCATAGCCTCATTATGGTAAAAATCAATAATTCTTTATTATGGTTGAATATCGTGAATTCGTTTTCTTAATCTTTTGTAAAATAACTGGTTTTCTAAGAGGAAAATGTGCGTTATAACCTGCAATCACCTTCTCGTCCAATTGTGTTGGTGACCAGGCGTGCGCTGATTCCATGCCTTCAATTGTGCTTCATGGCGGGCGGAACTGAAATTTTGCCTTTCATGCACGGAAATTTACTGTATGCTTCATGGCGGGCGGCAATGGGCTTTCGACCCTCATACGTGGAATTTTTTTCGTTCATCGAACATGGCGGGCGGAACTGAATTTTTGCCTTTCATACATGGAAATTTGCTGTATGCTTCATGGCGGGCGGCACTGGGCTTTCGACCGTTATACGTGGAATTTGTTTTGTTCATCGAACGAGGCGGGCGGGATGTTAATAATTTATTTGATATTATTGTTTCTCTTTTGATTGACCTTCGGATTTCATTTTATCATAGCATGTTCTCCGCCCGATGCTTGTTCCCCTCAAGGTTTGCCCTCTCTGTTTTTAAGTTTCGCGTGCTACCTTTTCGTGGTGTGGGAACTCAGGTAGTAGCGCAAGGATGCTTTTGTCGAGCAGACTCGGACCCTTTTGCTGCTCTCTCTGTTTTTCTATCAAGGTGTAGGCTAGTACGGCCTTGTTTAGTTAGTTGCGATGCTCAGTAATCAATTGTGCGTCTTCGAGAGAGCTCAGGTGTTCGGGTCCGTGAGTTAAGGTCGGTGGCTCTTTAAGTCCTAATTAACTGTTCAGTGATTTCCCGACTCGATCGTCTTCTAGTGTTGCGGGAAGTGTCGAGTCGGATGACGTATCACCTCCGGTCGCATCGGGATCGATTGTTCAGTGAAGGATCGTGATCGTAACTTCCGGAGGCCACATTTGTGCCAATTTTCCCAAACAACCCAAACATTTTTTTGGACACCAAGGGAGTGCTTCATTGGATATACTCGGAGACTCGTATCCCGGATTCAATCGATAAAATGTATTTAGCGGTTAATGCTAACGATGGTAAATGGTCTTTTTCATCTTCGTCGACTTTGACATAGCTGAACATGATTCCCTCACTAACCCACGCCAGTCCGTCATTAATTCAAAACAAGTGTATTAAATTTAGTATCGTTACAACAACATAAAATCCTCATAATGTGTATTAGTTGAACATCAATGTTTAATTGATTATAATAATTTATTAAACTAATACAAAATCATGGAATTTTACACATTTAATTAAAAAATGCATTATTCGATCATTTTTTAGTATATAGGTTTCTTTTTTTTTTAAATCGACTGCTAATATGTTTTCAGTGCTTCTTGCTGTGAGAATTAGCAGTCAGAAACCAATTTAATAGACAAATGCAGTATATGGCGGTTTTTCATCAGATGAGCTTCGTTCTTTCAACACAAAAAAATATTGCTAATGTTGATAAAGCCATTAGTTTTACAGAAATTGGCTTCACAATAAAATGAACAATTAATATACAGTTTACATTCGACCCTATTGTTTTTTGTGAAATTTATTTGTTTTTCTTTACCTAAGAATTCGAAGTTTTGAATTATTTTAATCTTAGTTAGTTGATAGTCAAGCACTGCCCAGCATTTACAGTAACTATCTGTATGCCGTGATGCCTTTGATTTATAAACTTCAGTTGTTTTTAATTCTGCCTAGCCATAAGCCATAAGTCCTTTTCAAAAGCGCGCACGATTTGGTAACACCACTGCTAACATAAACTAAAAATATACAGGGAATAACTAGTGCGCAAACTCAGCCTGCACTTCTGGTTACGGTTTTATATACAGTAACACCCGTTAGTAACTAGTTGTGTATAGTAATTTCTTTATTTTGTAGGCTTGATTTTTTTTAAATTTCTGTCTAATAATTAGAACACCTAACACACGGTCACAGGTTAGTACCTAGCGGTACCTAGCATTCAGAACTTTTTTGCCCTGTTGTGCGCCTTTCCAGCTAAGCCAAAGTAAATACTATTTAAACTGTTTTTGCAGTGTAAGTATGAAAAAACAAACAAACCTGTTTTCAAAATATCGTCAACCGGGTTAATTATGGATCATTTCGGGGTAAATATGGATCCACGTTCATGCCTTATAATTTTATGATTTCTTCTTGTTTTTTTAATAAGACTTTCTGAACATTTTATAAACAATGTTCTTATGATATACAGTAAAATGCCATTAAGAAAAAGAATCTACGCAGTAATAGCCTTGATCCATAACCAATATAATAATAATCTATAATAATCTACCAGACATCTGTGTGAAATAATTTAATTCTTTGTGAAAATTTTCAAATCTATCGGAAATCTTTGCGAAATATTTCAAATCTTTGGGAAATCATTGAAATCTTTGGAAATCTTAGCGAAATATTAGACATTTTTTTGCAATATTTGATAATATTTGTGAAGTTATTTAAATCTTTTTGAAATCTTTAGTAAATCATTGAAATCTTTGTGCAATCATTGAAATGTTCGTGAAATAATTGAATTCTTTGTGAAATCTTTGGGAAATCATTTAAATCCTTGTAAAATCTCAGTGAAATCTTTCCGAAAGCTTTGAAAATATTTGCGACATATTTAAAATATTTGATAATGTTTGTAAAATTATTGAAATCTTTGTGAAATCTTTAAGAAATCATTCAAGTCTTTGCGAAACATTTAAGTTATTTGGTAATATTTGTGAAATTATTGAAATCTTTATGAAATCTCTGAGAAATCATTGAAATCTTTGTGCAATCTTTGAAATCTTCGTGAAATCATTCAAATCCTTGTAAAATCTCTGTGAAATCTATCTGAAAGTTTTGAAAATCTTTGCGACATATTTAAAATATTTGCTAATATTTGTGAAATTATTGAAATCTTTGTTAAATCGTTGGGAAATCATTGAAATCTTTGTGCAATCTTTGAAATCTTCGTGATTAATTTAAGTCTTTGTGAAATTTTTGTAAAATCTTTCCGAAAGCTTTGGAAATCTTTGCGACATATTTAATATATTTGGTAATATTTTTAAAATGATTGAAATCTTTATGAAATCTTTGTGTAACCTTTCTGAAAGCTTTGGAAGTCTTTCTGAAATCTTAGGAATCTTGGCGAAATATTTAAAAACGTTGTGAAATCTTAGAAATCTTTGCGGAATCATAAAAATCTTTGTGAAATATTTTAGATCTATCTGAAATCTTTGCTAAACCTTTGAAATCTTTATTAAATCTTTCGGAAATCATTGAAGTCTTTGTAAAATCGTTTGATCCTATCCGACATCTTTTAAATCTATCGAAAGCCTTTGCTAAATATTTGAAATTCTTCGGTAAGCATTGAAATCATTATGAGATTATTCAACTCTATCTGAAATCTTTGCGAAATCTTTGGGAAATAATTGAAAATCTTGTGCAAGCTTTGAAATTTATCGGAAAGATTTGTGAAATAATAGAAGTCTTTGTGAAATATTTTGAATCAATCCGAAATCTTTGTGAAATCTTTGAGAAATCATTAAAATCTTTGATCGACCATTAAAATCTTTGAGAAATCATTAAAATCTTCGAAAATCTTTTTGAAATCTTTAGAAATCGTTGCCAAGTATTTTTTTTAAATTTGAAATATTTGGTAATATTTGTGAAATAATTGAAATCTTTGTGAAATCTTCAGGAAATCATTGAAGTCTTTGTAAAATCTTTTAAATCCATCCGAAATGTTTGAAAATTTATATGGAATCTTTGGGAAAGCATTTAAATCTTTGTGAAATATTTGCCCGTATGAATTTTATACCTGTATTTATTATTATTTATTATTCACTTTTTATTTATTATTTATGTACAATTTTTACATAGTACGATATTATACTATGTACAAATTGTGCCATTCAATATTATAAATCTATGCCCCTGCTCCGACCTAGAAGAAAAAGGCGCCGGCGCTTCTGAGTGCAGCATGCTTCCCGCACGAAATGCGTAACTGATAAAAGGTGTTACGGTGAACTAACCTTGAAATTTTGACGGAATCGATTGAGAATCTAGATGTAGTACTAAAGGCGATGACAACGGTGGTGGACTTTGAAGAGGGGCATATGGATGACTGGCCATTGGAGTTGAGGAACTCGATGTTATACTGGACAGGTTGCTTAAATTTAAACCGAGCAAATCTGCACTCGGTTTACCCGACAGCTGTTGTAAGACAGACTGCGATCTCTTCATGGAATAATCAGAATCAGCCTGCGAATCTCTGCGAACCTATTAAAGAATATGATTTTTCATAACATAATATTAATTGAAGGGTCGGAAGACATAAGAGGTCACCGAATTTTTTTTTGCAAGAATGGTATCATTTAATCAAAAATTCTAGAAAAATCAAATAAACATTGTTTTAAAAGAATTTGTACGGATCACATTTTTTTCATAATAAAACAAATGCAAATATATCCTTTTTTGTATTTGCAAAAATGTTTCCCGGTCACTGAAATAAAAAACTTAAACTTTCAAGATTTAAATGTTTTCAATTTTAAGTGTTCAAAAATAAACTGCAAATTAAAGCTTTCAAAGTAGAACTCTTATTAAAAGGAAAGAACTATAACTGAATCTAAAGAGAAATAATGAGAAGGGTCGAAATTACTTATAAACAGCCAGCTTCTCAGATAAATTGCAACCTCGGATAATAGGCCGTCCCCCCACTATCAGTCCAGAGGAGTCTGAAGAATCTGTTTAAGCTCCAGTCTCAAACAATTCCAGATGAGTCATCTACTTATTTGTTTATCTCTTTAGGAAACCTTCACCTCGCCTTGAATTTTTTCAATCCATTCAAATATTCTCTCCCTCACTCAAAACTTTAAATTTACCTCATAACTTAAATGTGGTCCTTTTTTAGAACACACTGAGGGACGACTCAGAAAACCCGAATCGTTACTTCCACAAATTGAGCCAACCAGAGTTTTAACCTTCAGTGCTTTATTCGGTATATTAAAACCTTGAAGAAAATTGAAATACGGATTTAATTATTACTACCGATAATATCTGGCTGTTTTATCCCGTTCTCATAGAATGGAACCTTCAGTTCCATGGATAAAACGGGTGATTATCTTAAAAGGATAATTTTACAGACATTCTGGACGTAAAAATACTATACAGTTTATTACTGTTAGGAAATATTTCTAAATCGAATAAATTTTATTTTAAGGGCTTCAAAATTAAACATTATTTAAAAATAAGACCTAAAAAATTTTTTAAATTTCAAAGTATTAAATAGGATTGAAAATTAAAAAATTAAAAATCAAAGCTGTAAAAATTAGGCAAGCTCCAAACGATAATCACTTAAAATTCTTTTATCTTTCAAACTGTAAGGAATGAAAAATTTAACTTAGTATATATCAAATACACGTTTGATTGTAATAATCCTGAATCAATTAAAAATTAAGATACGTAAAGCCAAATATACACAAATATAAACATTGACAACTGAATCACATTAAGTTTAAGGTTTAGATGAGGAATCATTTAACATTAAAGGACAATATTTTTCACAATGTCAATGTTTGCAATACAAATTTTTTCGATTTGAGTTTTTTTAGTGCTAATTATCAATTTTATTGAATTCAGCTGCCAAATCGAATAAGGGCACATACAATTATTTCGCTGGGTGTGGGAAGATCCCTGGAGAATTCCAAAATATTTTCAAATTTTTTATTTTGAAGGCTATATTTATATGTGAAATTTCATTGCGCATCTTTTTTCTGTAGATGAAAAATTGTAGCTTTTTAGTTTTCTAATTAAAGCCAAAAAACAGATTTTTTTGAAAGTTGGATTTTAATTCGTTTTTCACTTCAACTCCAGCTCTGTCATTTAGTTTTTGGAAGTTTTAAATCAAACTTTTAGGAAATGCGCTTTGGAATGTCCTTTGATTGATAGAGTAAGAAGAATATAAACATTTATTCAAAAAATCCAGCGTTTCGTTTATCGAGCGAAGTTTGAGCAACGGAAAACTTCCAGCGAGGAACTTGTTACTTTACAGTAGTAAGAAGTTTTATGGACTGTAGCCAGAGTCTCAGTCTGTGATTCTTAGTACAGTTCATCGGCGCCAAACATAAACAAAAAACAAGTAATCATGTAATATAAAAGTATTATGAATAAATAAATAATATTGCATAACGTAAAATAATTGATTCATTTCATATACTGTACAATAGAATGGTTCTATTTTTTAGACAAACGAAACAAAAGCATATCATTTCTGACAACTCGCAGTATTGAAAGTTAGGAAAACATTTATTTTGATTTTAAAGTTATTTTTTCACTTTCTTCACCTTCCAGTTCTGTTATTTCCATGAATTCAAAGCATTGAAAAATTCGCGGAATTATAAATTCGGTGAATCACGGCTATAAATTGTTTATGTTTTGTTTTCCTTGTGTATAGTTTGTATCATAAACAGAACCACTTTATTGTACAGAATATGAAATGATTAAATTATTTTACATTATGCAATATTATTTATTAAATCACAATACTTTGATATTACCTGATTACTTGATTAGTCTTTATCTTGAGCGCCGGTGAACTGTATTAAGAATCACAGCTGAGACTCTTGCTACAGTCCGCGCGCGAGAAGTAAAGCTTGAGACAGGAATAATTTTTCAAAATTCCCTTGATAAACGAAACGCTGAAAGTTAGAGAAGTCCGAAATGCGCCGAGCATCAGAAAAAAAAATATTTTTAATGACGTTTTTAATTTGTCTTGCTCTATCAGTCAAAGAACAGTCCGAAGCGCATTTCCTAAAAAAATTTTTCAAAAATTTCAAAAGCTGACTTACAGAGCACGGTTTGAAGTGAAAATAAATTAAAATAGATTTTTCCAAAAAAGTCAGTTTTTTGACTTCAATTAGAAAACTAAAAAAGCTTCAAATTTTTTTTTAGCGGAAAAAAGATGCGTAATGCAATTTCACATCTGGATATAGTATTTAAAAATAAAAATTCGAAAATGTTTTTGGAAGTATCCAGGGGTCTTCCCACTCTCAGAAAAATAATTCGATGTGCCCTTGTTCGATCCGGAAGCTCAATTAATGTAATGAATTATTTTTGCAGAAAATAAAATAAACTTTATTCAAAGTATTTTCACTCGCTTGCTATACATTTTCACCATCTCTCGGGCAATTTGTGTATACCACGCCAAAAAAAGTCTTTATCTTTCGATGCAAACCACTCGTCAAGCCATTTTCCGACGTCTTCGTACGAATCGAAGTGTTGTTCAGCGAGCGCGTGACCCATCGACGAAAACAGGTGGTAATCAAAAGGGGCCAGGTCTGGTGAATAAGCGGGATGAGGTAGCACCTCCCAGTTGAGTGTTTTCAAGTAGTTTTGGACCATTTTTGACGTGTGCGATGGGGCGTTGTCGTGAAGAAAAATCAGCTTCTCATGTCTTTCTTCATAATCCGGCCTTTTTTCACGCAAAACACGGCGCAATTTGATTAGTTGTTGGTGGTAGCGGTGAGCATCGACAGTTTCACCAGGTTTTAATAGCTCATAGTAGACGACACCCTGCTGATCCCACCAAACGCACAGCATCGTCTTGCGTCCAAAGCGATTAGGTCTTGAGAAAGAAGTTGATGGTTGTCCGGGATCGACCCATGATTTTCTTCGTTTCGGATTCTCAAAATAAATCCACTTTTCGTCTCCAGTCACCACACGATGCAGAAACGACTTTCTTTTGTGTCTAGCAAGCAAGATTTCACATGTGTTTTGGCGTCGCTCCATCTGCCTATCGTTCAATTCATGGGGTACCCATTTTCCCATTTGTTGGATCTTTCCCATGGCATGTAAACGCATGGATATGGCCGGTTGAGTAAAACCTAACTGTTCGGCAAGCATTTTTTGTGTTTGTGTATCGTCCTCATCCAAAAGAGCCTGTCATTCATGGTCCTCAACTTTTTTGGGCCGATTTTCAAGCTTTTTGTCACTCAAGTCAAAATGACCGTCTTTGAACCGGCGAAACCAGTCTCTGCAAGTTGTTTCCGATAAAGCACTGTCACCACAGGCCTTCACAAGCATTCGATGTGATTCGGCAGCCGATTTCTTCAAATTGAAGCAAAAAAGTAGAGCTTCCCGCAAATGCTCCTTTTCTGGCACAGAACTAGACATGATTACTCAAGGAAAAATTTATGTTGTATAAAAAAACTGAATATGTGCACTGATTTACGTAGCCAGGTGTCGAACTCACACAACAAAAAGCATGACGTTTCTATTGTAGCTAAATATGTTCACTACCGCCATTTCTGAGCAAACAGCGGATTTAAGCTTATACACCTGGTATTTGTCCTAACTACCAGTTATCATAATTTCTATTATAACGAATCCTCATTGGGCACAATTTTCATATTTTCGACTTTCTATCACCATAATTTATTTATCCCACATAAAAGAATTTAATTTTGACCCACAGCCCATTCGGCCGGAAATGAAGACGCGAAATTCAAATAAAAAATCCTGATTGGCTGATTGGTGTCTGTGGTCCCGTGTCGAAGAAAGACCTAAGCCTAAGTTTCAGAAATAAATAGACGTACCGACATTGAAACATGTTAAAAGAAGATTCTATTTTAAAATAATATTATGTGTAGAAAATTTACTGTTAATAGTTATTAACTTACAATTAATATCTGTTCCGGATAATTCATGTCGGTTTTCTCTATTGTGTTTGTATCCCATGACTGTGCTGCGTGAGTGTTATTTTCTCTTTCTTCTTTCTTACGTACGTCAGTGTCGAACGTTACGAAGTTCGAGCCGGTACTTCTTACTCATCTTCTCTTAAATTAATAGTAAAACTTATGTAACCTTTACTAGAAGGCAAAACTTGGTCTATTTTTTAATAATTTATACGTTTTTGGTGTTCAACAAATAATAATCCTGGCTCAGTGACTTTTCTTACCAACAACTTTAAATCCTGCATGTGCATTGTTTTTTTCTTTTCTTCAAGTACTTTTCTTATCATTATTGGTCCTTCGAGGCGGATGAGGGCTTCAGCTAGTGGATTGCAGTGTTTTTTGCAGGATTAAAGTGACTAATATGTGAAGTGTTCTAAAGTTCATCGCGAAATTTGTGCTTTGAAAAATAAATGTGGCCGATTTCAAGCGTCTTGTTGCGAAACGGCACGGTGACAGCGTCGTTAAGGCAATTTTCGGCGATCGATACGTGAGGTCACGAGAAGACGTCCCGCGCTCTAGGCAACAGGTGCCTCGTTACACTTGCTCGTACGATGTGTATCCCTACGCCGGTGCGTGCGCAATGCTTGGTGTTGATCGGCAGACCATCACTGCCCTCAAGTTGCTCCACAGAATGACAGGTTTGCGATAGCATGTGCTTTTCCATACTCTACGTTTGGTAAGTGTTTGAAGATTTTTGAACAGATGATACTTTGCAGCGCTGTGCTTCGTAACATTCGACACCTTCATTCTTAAACTGTATAGTGATTCGCTGTCATAATAATACAGGATTGTGTTTTCCTTGGACTTTTTTTGACTTTTTAACGTGTTCCGATTTGATTCGAAATTTAACTTTTTATTATTTTGGATGCAACTGTGAAAGTGTATCGGTTTTATTTCGATTCCTTTTGAACTTTTAAACTTTTGAAGACTTTAGAACAGCTGATCTTTTGCAGCACTATTCATCATAACTCTTTTTTTTTGCATTTATATTGTGTAGTCGTTCGCTGTCATACTGACAGGATTGTGCTTTTCTTTGACTTTTTTTGCTTTTTAGCGTGTTTCGATTTTATTCGAATCTTGAGTATTTTTTTGTAACTTTTCAAGTGTGTCGTTTTCTATTTCGATTCTTTTTGCACGTTTCAAGACTTTGGTACAGCTGATACTTTGCAGCACACATAAAAAACTCTCTTTTTGTGCATTTATACTGTGCAGTGTTTCGCTGTCATACTGACAGGGTTGTGTTTTTGGTTGTTGATTTTTTTGACTTTTTTTAACGTGTTTCGATTTTATTCGAATTTTATCTTTTTATGCAACTTTTAAAGTATATCGATTTTATTCGATTTTTCTATTGTTTTTACGTTTATTGACTGTAGTGCTGAATCAAAATGAGCGTTAAGGACTGTATTGCTCATCAGTATGGGATTCACGAACTCATCTGCAATGCAGTTTCCAATTTGAAAAAGTCTCGTAAAACGAACCTTTACAAGAACGTCCTCAACGTACAATTGAAAAACTTGGAAAAAAAGTGATCCAAGTTTGGTACAAATCATGATCAGCTTCTGATTGTGCGTGAGGACAATTCAACGCACTTGCTGGTTCTTCCTCTTCCAAAGGTACAACCCCCGCTAACAAAGAGGCTCCTTTAACACGAGTGATATTCTGAAGAACGAAATTTATGTGGGCGATGTACTCTCCGGAGACTATGACATCGCTATATCCATTGAGAAACGCTGCCAAGTGAATCTGCTTCTCAAGGCGGGCGGTTTCATCTTAAAGGAATGGTTGTCGCACTGCGAGGATGTCCCGTACAAGGTGTCCCGGAAAATTACAAAGAAAAGCCATCGTCTTATGAATTTACTCAAGAACCAACCCATAGGGCTCTCGGAATTCTTTGGCAACCAGTTTCGGTCTGTTTTAAATTTCAAATTCAGCTTCCTGAGGAGTCTGGGACACCAACAAAAAGGAGCGTTTTCTCCGAGATAGGTCGCCTCTTTGATCCGCTTGGATGGCTTGCACCAGTCTCAGTTAATGCCAACATTTTTATGCAGAGTTTGTGGAAACCTTAAATAGATTGGGATGAGCCTTTGTTTACTGATCATATTGCTACATGGGGGAAGTACAGGAGCGAACTTCCTAAAATGTCATCGCTCAGCATCCCTCGTTGGTTGGGATGTTCTTCAGATGTGTCTGGCTGCGAACTTCACGGCTTTGGAGATGCGTCGGAGAAGGCTATCGGTGCGGTTGTATATCTGAGGATCCTAACTCCTTCAGATGAGGTACAAGTCTCGCTCGTTATAGCCAAGACTAAGGTTGCTCGCATTAAGGAGACATCTTTGCCTCGTTTAGAAATTTGTGCAGCTGTTCTGCTTGTTCGGCTGGTAGTTCATGTTCGCTCGGGTTTGAATCTACCCACTACGGTGTCGAATCATCAATGGCTCGATTCGGCAAATACTCTCGATTGGATCCGATGCCATCCTCTACGATGGATGACATATATTTCGAATCAGGTCTCGGAAATATATACTCTCTTGCCTGACGCTATCTGGCATCACGGTCCAGGGACAAACAATCCAGCTGATTGTGCGTCTCGAGGAATTTCTCCTTTACGTTTGGAGAGCCATCCTCACTGGTGGACTGGACCACCTTGATTATCGCAAACGCCCACTTTTTGGCCATCTTCTACTAGCTCGATAGATCTGAGCATTAACAGAGAGGAAAGGACCGTTGTGCATGCTGCAACAGTTGCACTTGATCCACCGTGGTCCCTGCTGGGTCGATGCTCGACCTTTACGAAACTACTTCGCATTACTGCTCTCTGTCTACGATTCATCGATCGGTTGCAAAATGAAATCCATTGACTTTCCTCCATGTAAGCTTAACCCAGACGATTTAAAACGTGTTCGATGCCATCTGATCGGGTATGAACAGCATCGACACTTCTTCGAAGAGTTTAACTTGCTGCGAAAACAACTCCCAGTTACTACAAAAAGTCCTTTACTTCGTTTGCTGCCATTTTTGAACTGTGAGGGCTTACTACAAATGGGAGGTCGTTTGAAACATGCTGTTTTAGACTTCGACGAGCGATGTCCTTATATTCTGTCCAAGGATTCTACCCTCACCACACTTATTGTGCGCAATGAGCATCAAGCCATGTTACATGGGGGGCCGCAGCTTACGTTGTCTTATTTACGGAGATAGTATTGGAGCATCACAGGACGTTGGGTCGTAAATAAGGTTTTGAGTCGTTGCGTTTCTTGCGCTCGACATCGGGCCACCACCTGCACTCAACTTATGAGTCAACTGCCTACTCATAGAGTTACTCGACGGTCTTCCCTTTGCTATAAGCGGTCTGGATTACGCTGGTCCCATTTGGATGCGAACTACAAAAGGTCGAGACCACAAGTCGTACAAGGGCTACATTGTAGTTTTTGTTTGTTTTGCTACGAGAGCAGTCCATTTGGAGGCGTGCTCGGATTATACCGCTGACGGTTTCATAGCGGCTTACAAACGATTTGCTGCTCGACGTGGGATAAGCACCTTTCTCTACAGCGACTGCGGTACTAATTTTGTGGGAGCCGATAAACAACTCCGTACACTTTTTGATGAGGCCTCTGCTGTCTCAGCGACCATCAGCCGTTATCTTGCTGACAACGAAACTTCGTAACGTTTCAACCTTCCAGCTGCCCCACACTTCGTAGGACTTTGGGAGGCAGCTGTCCGCTTTGTGAAACATCATCTTCGTCGAGTAGTGGGAGATACTACTCTGACTTTTGAGGAGATGACAACTTTCCTCACACAGGTGGAAGCTTGCCTGAACTCACGTCCGCTACAGG
>CAKNWT010229108.1:413-22625 GCA_932066315.1 Andricus coriarius
ATTTTGAAGGCGAGCAACATCCGCATGTTATTAAAAATATAAAATTATATTTTTTGTTCAAACTATGCAATATACGGAAAAATTATAAGAACCCAAATTGTTCATCTCAAAAATATCTATGATTTTTTATTATATTATATATTATACATATTTTTCTATGAAAACAAATATATAAACTTGGTTTTTTGCTTTTATCGAATATTATTTGTAAATATTTAACATTATTATTCAAATTTATTTTTTACATAAATTTTTACGAAAAGTTAATGCATGTTTTTTTTAAGCAAATCATGTAACTTCTTTATAATTTTCACCTTATTTCAGTTCACTAACATGGATTAAGATGATCAATATACACTTCATGTAAGTTTTTTAATAGTGCCTAGGTACAATATATCCATTATCTCGATTTTCTCCGTTTAAAATCCTAAATCCTCTAGGAAAGAAGAAAATCAATAATATAAATTTAATTACCAATGACTTTTAAGACAAATGTTTATCCAGAATCTAATTTTTGTTGAAAATACTTTATTTAATTTGTCATCTAATGACTTTTAATAGAATTATTTGTTATGATATAATATATTTACAAATTATATTCAATAAGTAAGTAAAAATTGCTTTCACATTATTTATTTGAAATTTTTTAACTTTTCGTAAGTGCTGCAGCAGTGGCATTGTCATTTTCTCCAAATACCGATACTCGAAAATTTCTCCGTATGATGCTTTCCGCGAAATGCGTCCTATATGCACTATACGCAGGGCCGAAACTCGCATGTGTACAAAATATTAGTCTATTGATGACACTTGAAATCCAAATATCATGTCTAAAAAAAGAGTCGTAGCTCGTTAATTTTTATTAGAATAATTGATAGATTAAGCTTTAAGCTGTTATTTTAGGTGTCTTGTAAAATATTTTGCGTTGTCATTAGTAGCCCAGCAGATAACGTGAACAATGATGTATTTCCTGTCACAAACGGAGGCATTTTTTAAATGCTTTTAAAACTGAAAATATTATTACAACTTTTTCTGGGACATTATTTTATTATTATGAAAAAAGCGGCCCACTGTACGGACATTTTCGCATAATTTTTACATTTAAATTTTGTTGTTCACAATTAAAGAAAATATGCATCCTATTAAAAAATGATCTGAAGAAAACTCGTGGATCTTTTCAAGCGAATAATTTTATTCTTTAACGTTTTTTCGTATCTCGCAATGTTTTACCGAAAATATAATTTTTTATTGCAGATGAATCCCTTCTTCAAAATTGTTTGCATGATTCACTTGAAAAATATTCAGTATTCGCTGGACTATAGTGCTTAACAACTTTTCCAAAAAGCGACAAACACGATTTTTTTTGTCACTTTCTGACCCCGTTTTCTTCAAAAATTTGACGTGATGGATTATTTTCGTTTTAAGATTCGCAATCTACGTGAAAAAACACTATTGGAATGATATCTGATGATACTCAAACCTCGATATCTCGAAAACTAATGCCCATTACATCGAAAGAAAAAATACGCCCCTAATGGATTTTGATGTACTTTCATCCTGCAAAGTCCCAGTCGAATCGGTGATTCCCATATCGCGTCCTCTCCTTGTCAGATTAAAAACATTAGACTGTGGAATGCACGTCATAAGACTGTACATAGCTATGTACAGTCGGTATTTAAAGAAAAATTGAATCCTCACTTCACGAACTTCATAGCATCATTGGATGTGAATCGCAACCAAAAACAGACATTGATATCAATTTTTTGTAAAAACGGAACCAGGCAACTGGATGCAATAAGTATATTTTAAATAGGCAATAATAAATTGCCTGTTTTTAAGTACCTACCGAAATTTCAGAACCAATAGCCCAGCCGGGGCACCAAGGGCTCGGTGTACCGAAATTTTAATAGAAATAGCGCAAGACGAACTCATTTGTAATGTAAAATTTTATTTTTCAGAAATGAATGCATACAATGCGTGAATAATTATGCCTCTGTAGTAAAAGAAACTTTCTTCCTTCTGTCGATTGCTTACTTATGTATAATGAGAGAAGAATTATAACGACAGATAGTGATTAGAGGGACACACTATTAGTCAAAATTACAATATTTTACCCTTGTATTATTATGACTACTTATTTAATTTTTTTATAACTTAATATTTCTGATGCAAGCTGTATTGCATTTAATTAATTGTTGCAATTGTTACAAAGGAATAAAAAAAAAGTATATTACTGAAGATTGTTACTACTTTCGATATCTATATTGTCTTCACTGGCCGAATGAAGCTAATGGAAACCATTTTTACAAGAAAGTACACAATTTGCACAACTGTAATTTTTTGCTGAAACATGTACTTTTTTGTAAAAAAATGTACACAATTCAACAAAAAAATACAATTATATACAAATAGCTAATTAAAAAAATATTTTTTGTAGGAAAGTGAAAAATTATCAGTTGAGTATTTTTTTTACTTTGTTGTGAAAATCTACAAGGTAAGTCGCCTTTATTTAGCTTGCCTCTTTTTATCTTGCTGCTCCCATTTATTCCCATTCGAGCTCTTCCCCCACCTCGACCTCGAGTGTAAAAAGTCATTATACGCTTTGTTAATGAGGCTTACAACAGGATTTTGGAAACCCAACTTACACTGAACGTATTTATGGTAAAAAGGGACCGCGCCGACCAGTTAACAGTCAATGATTTTTTAAAAGGTGGAATTGATGTGCAATTGATCAATTTTTTTGTCACTTCGAGTCTTACATTATTGTATATCAATAAAACAATGATTCGATAATATAATTATTTCTATCGAGCTGTATTCCGTCGGCTTTGCCCCGCACCAGAAGGTAAAGGTGACCGCAGCTTTTTATGAAAATCAAAACATCTAAAGATACGAAAACATGATGGCTTGCTTCTGTGGTATTTTATGTGCTAGAAAAATTACCTTAAAACATTTCCAGAAAGAAGTGATAGCCGTGATATAACCTCTTATTCGTTGACATTATACCAAAAACGGAATACACGCAAATATTTCTACCGTACCAATGCAAAAAACCTGTTCAAACGACCGGTGGAGTCAATTTGTTTTCTACCGACCTTTTTTTTAGTAAGCACTTGTACCCTATCACCTTGGTCGTGCTTGCGTATTGAATATATTGCGTATTTGAATATATATTCAATATATGTTCGACTTGAATCACGTTTAATTATTATAATTCAATGATGTGATGTTGTTTTATATGTGAAAATCTCAAATTTTCATACTGTAAGTATTGCCATTAATGTTGAAAGCTTTATATTTCTGCCAGCAAATCTTCCATTCTTTCGTTGTCAAGACTGTTTTCTGCAGAAATTTTCAATTTGAACGTCAATTTTCAAGATTTTAGTAAGTAGCACTATCTCTACAGGGTGTCCCAGACTCAAGTTTCCGTACTCATATAGCTCTATAAAAATAAAAAATAAATAAATCGAAAATTCCTTTTCCAAAAATCAGTTGCAGTTTTAGATTTTGCCTCCCCTAGGGGCTGTAGCACCTTGTGGTTGGTGGGGAGTCTTAAGCGTGTTAGAAATGGGGGTCAAAAGAATCTCGGCCTGCATGCGTATGGATATGAATGAAAGGATCCCTATAAACGGACTCTCCTAGTATGCGTGATTAAGGTAGGTTAGAAAGGTGAAAGAGCCAGCTAACAGGGGCCTTTTGGATCCCTGTGTCGAGGCCCCACACGGACCGATTTACAGCTTCGAAATCAGGACAGGAATGTCCTGCGACCCCCATAGAGACCAAGAAACAGCCCTCCGTTTGTTATGGTGGCCTGCAAGCGGATATTTGAACATGCAGTGTCTCACTCAATGTGATCACCCCCCTAACCCATTGGTGTAGGGTGATCGTACTCGTGGCACTGTGACACTTTGCCAACCCCTGCATGCGGGGCTCTGCAGGGGCGTACCTTTAATTTCCCTAGCTTCTCGCGGGATCAAAATGAACAGGCTTAACAACAAAAACGGAAAAGGAGGAGGAAGGGAGGTGGCGGAGGGGGGAGAGGGGTTAGGCCTTAACGGGTTTAACATAACCCTTTCCTTCCCATCTGTTTCTCCGGCAAGCCTAATTCAGGTGGAAGCTATGCCCCAGCCCGCTCGGGGGCTGAGGGATCGACGGTTCCCCTGAACGAGGCTATGGTAACGGGAGAGACCAATCAGTCCCCCAATAAGAAGAAAAGCATTAACGGTTTCCTGAAAAGGAGACTGAAGAGGCAAGCGCAGCAGGCTGGCAGAGCAGCTGCGCGAGCTGTAACGTCGGCAGCTACAGGGTCAACATCCAGCACTGAGGCCCAGAAGAGAGGTAGCTCTTTGAAGATGCATAAGGCGGCCTAGCAGCTAACGAACGGAGAGTCGTCGAAAGCTGGACTGACGGCCGCTCAGAGGACTAACCCCCTGACTATGGTGGTGGCCGATGCCAACTACCCGGACTCGATGCTCACTATGGAGCAGTATGAGATCTTCAGGGAGGCTACCTGGAGGGTGCTCGAGAGAGTGTTCTTATATCAATGGCCAAAATTCGTGACCTCCTGCAGCAGGGGAGGAATCTTCGTATTTGTGGCAGCTGACCTAGGGGTGGTCGAGAGAAAGCCGTGGGAAGGTGCAGCTCTTAAGGTGGGTGGGGTTGAGTTGCTCCAGAAAATGGTGAGGGCTACGACGTAGTTCCTGGGTAAACTGAAAGACCCGTCTGAGGTACTCCGGCGGTTGGAGGGATTTAATCCTTCACTTAAAACAACGTCCTGGCGAATCCTGAGGGATGATAGGTGCCAGTAGTTTTAGAGTTAATATCAAGAAGTAGAGAGTTTCAGATGAACCCACTTTCTCAGATCACTCACAGATAGAGTTCACGTTAGAATCCATTGTGCCCGCCGGCCCTAAATGGGTCAGAAGTCCAAGAAGAACGGACTGGAATCAGTTTTCCACGGAACTAAGATGTGCAGTTTCAGAGGTCAAAGCTACTTATGAAAGTAATTGTCGACCTAAAAGAGTCCGAAAGTCTGGGGAGACACAATGGTGAAATGGAGAACTTTAAGAGCTTCGCAGGGAAACCAGAGAGAGGTTCAAACGTGCCATTACTGGCAAAACGAAGGAACTATGGACCTGATTCACAACAATTAGGGATGAATACAGGGGTGCAACACATGTCTCGGTGGCATCGAGAGGTACGAGAGTAGTCTTTATTCTGAAAGCAGGTAGGATCGGTTATGCCATACCCAAGAATTTCCGTCCCATCACCCTAACATCTTTCCTACAAAAACAGTGAAAAAATTTGTGGATAGATATATGTTTGGAGCCCCTCCATGTCACCATCAAGGCCGTGGCTACGAAGGCGGCCTGGAGACTAAATTTGGTAAATTTCAGAAGGATCTCGACAGCAAGGAAGATCCCAGTCGACATCGCGAGAAGGTCGACCCTGACTCACTGTAAAAATAAATGATTATTTCAGGGCTAGTTTCAGGTATTACAATAAGACTCAGAAAAAACAGTCTCGAGTGGTACTAAAATGAGACCACTGTTGGGATTCCTGAATCGTTTGTTTTGCATTGAAAATAACAGCATGAAGTTATCCTATTCAAAAACAGGACACGACAAAAATGATGCCGCAAAAAAAGAGATCTCTAGTTTTTACAGTGCTGAACATGTATCGAGTTAGTCTATGTACGGAGGAATGGGTTAACGGCAACGCACACCTGTCCAGTGATGGATACAACTTGTTTACAGATCGGCTAAATCGTTTACAGATCGTTTACAGATCGGATATAAATCGGCAGGAGCCGATTTATATCTTAAAAGGAATGGAATGGGCTTCACAATCGAGATGGGGTCCTACGCAACAGATCTACAATCTGAGATTATGGCCATACTCCAGTGCGCCTTCAAGTCAAAAGAGTATGACAACAAAAGAAACATCCGCATCTGTTCAGACAGCAGGGCTGCCATGTTGGCCATTAATATTTCAGAGTGTTGAATTTCAACTTTGAACCTTACAATAGAAATGGTTCTATTTAAAAATTTTTTGATATATAAGTGAAATTGTTTAACTTTGATGCATAAATAGAAATTGAACAATTTATCAATTCGAAAGAAATTGGGATGAGTTTAAGATATATTAAAAAGTTTTTAAAAGATATGCGAACTTAATACGACACAATGGGGAAGCGTCAGCTTTTTTCCTAACTTTAATACATTTTGGTTTCCTGCTTAAGTTTAATTTTCGTAATTAATTGATGGAATAATGTTTTATGTACCAGAAGATCGAGTTTGCATAATGTGAGAATTTCAATTAACATTGAAAACGTTATATTCCTGCCGGCGAATTTTCCATTCTTTAGTAGTCAAAACTGTTATCTGTCTAACTTTTATTTTACAACGATACTTTTCAAGATGGGAGTTAATAGCACCAATTTTACAATGAAATAAATTATTTTCTGTGAAGCAGAATTAAAATGATTAAGGAATAGCAATCTTATTGGCAAAGTCGATTTTGCCCCGGCGGTCGTTCTTGTCCCTGTCTACTACACTCCGGTTCTTGGCTCTGGAAAAATCCAAAATTTGGTAGGCCTGTGATAATTATGTAAACATTTGTGAGTGTGATAACTAAGAACTGGAAATAAAATAGATATAATCATATAATTGAAGAAATGAGAAATTTACAATTTCGGAAATAATGGTATAAAATTGGTTATTAACATAGATAAATACAAATTAGTGATAATATTATTACCACGAAAATATTCGACCAAGAGACAAGGAAATATTTGTTTAAAAGTGATCGGTTTAGAATAATCTCTATTTTTTTTGAATGAACAAAGGTCATTTGATTGAATCATTTCAAGTATTTTAATTAAAACTCTCAACGTTGACCTGCAATGAGATAATTAAAATTTTCCACAGATAATAGAGTTATGAGTACATTAAAATAGTTTAGAAAATTGTGACGAGTTACAAATGGAAGTGATTAAATTCGGGTTATTTTGCATTTTTAAATTTATATTATGTAAGTACTTAAACACTTATTACCAAAACGTATATTTATTTATTTTATTATATTTGAGTTGCAAATATTAAAAAAGTTTAAAATTCAACATTTTGGAAATTTAAAAAAAATTTTAAGTTGATCAATTACAAATTTAAGTCTATAAGTTTGCACAGTATTGAATTTAATTTTTGGTAAATTCAACTTAAGTACATTTTAAGAATTTCAAATTTAAAAGGGAGATTTTGAGTATTCAAAATATTTCAAGTTTGGGAGAAGAAAACTCCAACGTTTTGATTCAGAAGCCTTACAAATTGAACTTAGCAGAATTTCAGTAAATAACAAGAAGGCACAAACAACACGAACAAAATAAATATTTGGAAATAGATAATTTTAAACGTGATTTCTTTACAATAAAGGATTTCCAGCCAATTGAATATTAAAAATATTTGGATTCCAAATTAGAAGCATTTTCAAAAATTAGTGATTCCCAATCAGCGCTTTGACCAAATTTGAATTTTTCCTAATTTAGAGTCCATAAAATTGGAATGAAAATATAGAAAAATATGTTTTCCGAAATTATATTTGACGTTAATTTTAATTTTAATTAACATACAGTAGACTCTCACATAGCGCCTTTTCCACAAAGCGACTTCTCTGGCCAAGTGCCTGTCCCTTCCATTACCACTGAATGCGGTAAGCGTCTTGATTATGGCATTAGATGCGCGTGCGCGAAACGATATTCAGCATTGTAAAACGGGATTCCAGTTTCCTGCCGTATGTTTGCATATTTTTGTATGATATTTTGCATACCTCATCTAAATATTGGTCTTTTTTGCCGGCTAGATCCGGTCTTTTGAAAAAATGTTGTCGCCCACCAGCGGGCTGGCAATTTTAATTAATAAAAAAAAAGTTTTCTTTCCCACGACATTTTAAATAATTTTATATGTCTTAATGAGGTTTTTATAGTTAATAAGTATAATAATTACTGTACAATTGTTTTATGTGATATTAATCAATAGGTTGGCAGTGATTCCGGCGAGGTGAGGCAGATTTAACTATTGCGCGTCTCCTCAGATAAATCGCCAATCATCGATTCACATAGAACAAAGTTTTCACGTGATACCGATTTGTCCACTCAAACCAATGGAAGAGCCTATCAGTTTCTTTAACCCCTCTTTTTTGCGTTTTTCGGTTCTTAGAAACTCTCAATTCCCTCCACACTCGTAATAGCCTATTGAAATCTGGTGCTCCCTTCTTCGCGTTCTACAACCAATCAGCCGCGAATGCCCCACTCTACGGCATGCGTGTCGCTGGCTTTTGTATAAATATGGGTCGCTTTTGTGAATCGTGAGATTGATACGCCGAACACCAAAGAGATCATTTCGCCGCGGCTTGGATTATCGAACTTTGTTCGCATCATCGGACCTCGTCTCTGCCTCGCCTTGGCACTATCCAGTACCAACACAACCTACAATAATCTGTCGTATTTTTATTCAGAAAACCTTTATTTGGAATAATCCCAGAAGAATTAAGCCACTTCGAGATTATTCTCCTGAATATTCAACTTTTTTTTCTAACGTAGGAACGAACATAAACTTTACTTGACAAACAAACACAAAATTCGATCATCAAACATGTCATATTATTAGGCGCGGTTACCTGGAAGGTGACGCGCATTGTGAGTCTTCAACGTGCACCATAAAAAGTACTCATCGTGGACCACACGCAAAGCTCTGCAGCACAGACACCCATTGGACCTTTCAGTCACCAGGGAGTCCTGAGGAGCGTTTTACACGCTTAGCTCAGCAATACAGATACCCACTGGACCTTTGCGTGATTTTTTCGTCACCAGGGTGTCCTAAGGAGTGTTTTTTACTTCACCTGATTATTTGTTTTGTTGTGTGCTCCTTTTTGTCTACAGGGGGAACCTGCAGTTCGGTGGCTCCATGGAAACCTGCGGTTTGGAGAAACCAAGGAAGTGCCGTCCTAATCCACGCAAGCGTCTTGCGATTACACGTAGAAACACGAAGGAATCCGAAGTCACCTCGCCTGTGAGGAACGTGGATCTAACGTGGGCGGAAGAACCCATCAAGGAGCACAGTGCCCCGCAGGATAGTGTTGTCGCCGAGTATAGTGGAGTGAACAATAGTGACACGGTATCTAGAGCCCTCCCCCCTGTCGTGAGTACACGGCCAAGTATTTGCTCTCTCAATTATCCCCCTGTCGATATCCGTCAAGGAAATTACGTGTCAGGAAGTGTCAACGTCACCGGACTTAATCTTAATAATATCGCATGGCCGTGGAACGTAGTAGCGAACTGAAGCTACTCATCTCAACCCGAGTGCTGCCTCCCCCAGTGCAACCCTAGATTCGCGTGCTATACGCCCGTCGAGTGCCCGCGTTGTAACGCAGTGTTTCAGTGTATTTTCCGCAGTGAATAGAAAACTCATGGGTGACGAAAAACCCTACACTTGAACGGAAGAATTGGCCGAACCCGCGTAAGCGTTTTTCCATAAAACGCAAATGGGCCTTAGCCGCTCAAGCGATAGCTCCCCCAGGGGTCCAAATACCTATACCTACACCGTATCATCGTAAGCCAAAGTTCGACTCACTGAACACTGAAATGAAAATCTCAGTCCCGTTCCATGGAACGAAACTCGCCGCCGAGCTACTTCGACAAATTTGTTAGGGACCTCAGCAGTGGAGGCTTATGATCCCGAATTTCCCGGCTTGAATCGTTCTCCATTACAGACAGCTTACTCGGTAGAAACCGAGAATGTTTCAGGTTCCGAAGACATTTTGGACCTTCATGCCTCGTCCCTCAAAGTGACATCTGAAAAAAAGAAACCACGTATCGTAAATCCCGCGGCTCGGTCTGCGCCGCGCAAAATTATCGATCGCTCTCCCGGCAAGCCTGCGCCGTTGCAGGTACCCCCTCGCATCGAACGAAAATTCGATCAAGGAGCAGCAGCCGCAAGCGTTCTACTTCGTGTTTCACCGCCACTGGATGATTCTCAAGACCCAGAGGCCAAATTTCAACAGCGACTGCACATAACTCCGGCGAGCCCTATACACCCGGAACCCATGCTCCGGTCTGTGATCGTGCGGCCCGAAGAGAAGGACAGCGTTATCACTGACACAAAATCTAAGAAGAAGAAGAGGAAGACGAGGAAGTGAGACCCACAGTAGCAGGAGTTTCACTTTCGCCAGGCACCACGTAGAAACAACCCGCAGACTACAACGGCCCTTGCCAGGGCAGAATCAACAAATACTTAAACAAATCGGTCCTTTTCAGGACCACCAACTTATTTAACGAGGAATCTTCCTGAGTTCAGCAAACTACCTGGACATCTCTTGATAACCTTGCCTTCCAATGCATCCTACCAAACTTTCCAAAATTGTACTTCCCATAATCCACTATTTAATTTGCTAAGCAAATTAAATTCAGATGTCGCTACAATGTTTATATTTTAAGTTACAAACAAAAAGAAAAGAACAATGCGAAAAAATGCAGTGCCTCTCAGTACTCGCTCAGCGTGTATTTTCGAGACCTGCCCGGTCGACCCCGTCAAATTTTAGTGGCAGACTCCCCGGAGCGCGACTGAAGTCTCGGGAGTGCATCGAATTACCCGAAACAGGCCGGTTCAAAAAACTAAAATTATAAAAGCATCGCGTGATTCAACTGTAATTAGCAGAAATAGTTTATTAATATGATTGTTGATGTTTCATAAAAATTGTGACTAGCAGTCACTCTCACTATAGTTTAAGGCATATTCATCCGGGAACAATTTTTTTTTCAACAAAAATTACACTGTTTACCCCTTTGTTATTGTAATTTCTTTATAACAATTAAAAAAAAAAATCATATTACTTGTATTCTGGGAGAACTCTTGCATCACTTTGAGATGATGTTCATTATATGCAAAACGGTTGTTAAAGAGTAAATAATCATTTTTTGAAAAATCTCGATTTTCTCATACTTCGAGTAAACATATAATAAAGAAGCAAATAAAACTGCAACAATCTCTGACCAAAGTGCTCTTGGAAATTTAGCGAACTTCAATTTGAAACAAAAATACTTGCAGATCGGGGCAAGATTGAAGGCTGTAGACTGTTTTGAACGAGAAAAATGCGCTTCCTCCAACAGTGCGGTGTATCTGGGCATACCATCGCGTGCACTTCAACATTTCTATTATTACTGCAAATATTAACCGATTTTCATGAATCTTTTTTTCGCTTTCTTCAAATTATATGAATAAACTATTTCTACTAATAAAAATTAAATCACGCGATGCCTTCATAAGTTTAGTTTTTTCAATCGGTCTGCATCTAATAACAATGAAAGGGTGGTGTTTGGGATAATTCGATGCGCTCCCGAGTCTCCACTCGCGCCCCGGGGAGTCTGCCACTAAAATTTGACGGGGGTCGGCCGGCCAGGTTTTGAAATTACACGCTCAGCTAGTACTGAGAGGCACTGCATTTTTTCCCATTGTTCTTTTCTTTTTGTTTATAACGTAAAATATAAACATTTTTTCGAAAAACCAAATCTAGCCGGCAAAACAGACCAATGTTTAGATGAGGTATGCAAAATATCAGACAAAAATATGTAACCGTACGGCCGGAAACTGGAATCCCGTTTTATAATGTTGATAAGGTTCGTTAATGAGCGAGCGCTTGATGAGGGCCTCGACCCCGAGCACAGGCCGCTGTGTGAGAGTCTATTATTTTTACATATTCTTGAAATTATAAAGAAATTATAAAGATTTTTGAGCATAAAATTTTAAATATAAAAATGTGTGTATCTGGCTTACTAGATCTACAAACCACACCACAATGTAAAATACCTCTTTCCTTGTAACTTTAATGTACTTTTTTAAATATTTGTTATTGCGTACTATTTAAAAAAAAATTTAAACAGAATCTACAAAAAGTGTTTGATTATATGCTACTGAGAAGAAACCTTTTCCTACTATATATTGTGTTACATATTATTAGATTTTTTAAATATTTTATTTAAATATATTTTATCTGAAATAGGCAGAATAAGCGCTCTTTTCCTGTCCGAGGAGCAGCTGTAAAATAGCACTTTATTGTACCGCGACCAGCGGAACATAAAGTGACAGCAAGGAGGAAGAAGTGAGTGAGAAGTGAAAAAAAGTGAAAGAATTGAGTGAACAGAATTCATTTTAAAATTACGCTAAACTACGAAGTGGATTTTGGACTTATAACGTCGTTCCACGCGCGTGCGTACGGTGTACAATCAAGCGCCATTTTACTTCCACTACTTGGGCAAATAAATTCGCGCTTATTCTGCCTATTTCAGATAAAGTATTAACTTTACTGCCTAGGTACATAATACACACTTATTCATCTATATTATGTTAATTTTCAGACATATATAAATATGGAGATTCCAACTTAATTACTATCAATAAATAATTTGTACATTTACTTTATTCTGAATACATAACATAATTGGAAAAGTTGGCTAGTAGAAGAAAATTAAATTTTTCACGGAATTTGTTTAATTGACTTAGGGTGTCACTACAAGAATTGGGTTATTTAATTAACTTCGTCGCCAAATTCATTTACAGTCGGGCAGAGTGTGCATTCTCAAGTCACAGTATCATTTCCGCAAGAAGTATGTTGTTTTTCAAAGGATTTAAGGCGACACGTATTTCACCAATTTAACGATACATTTTTTCTTGAAAAATTTAGAAGTATTTGGACTTTAAAGACGGGTGACCCCATTTATCAAGAATTCATGAAAAAAAATTGTTAAGTGTTGTAGTTTTTGTCAATAATTTCAAACTCAATTTTCTCAAATACCTCCGCATTTTTTTGTCTTAATTTTTTTTTAATTTGTACTAATATGTTCAATAAATCCTATGAGACTTTATCGTGTGCCCACTTCTTGGAGAGAAGAAAGAATGTTTTTTTTTTCATTTGAAAAATGGAAATTCACATTTATTGCAAAAATAAGACGAGGTATGAAAAAAACTGATAAAGGAAACATTTCCTTCTGAAATGTTCTACAAAAAAGTAATTTAGAAATTTGTTCTGTCTCGTGTTATTTTGTCCATTTTAAACCTTTTTAAATTTTCTGGCGGTTTTAAAAAGGGAATGAAAAAATCTATGAGAATAAAAAAGAAAATGTCAAATATCTGCATTGGCTTGGATACTAAAAAAATACATAAAAACAAATTTTGATAAATGCTTGATATACAGCGCCACCAGTCCTAAAAGTTCAAGTACTCATAACTTTGTTAATTCACATTGAATCGTATTTAATGTGAAACAAATAAATTAAAAAGCACAAGTGAAATTAATTTAATTAAATGGGCCACAATTAATGAAATGTAAATGCAATTAAATTGAACTAAAATAATGAATTATGATTTTAATAAATTAAATTAAGTCGACTTTAAAAATTCAAACCGGTAATTGAAATCTGCATCGTAAACAATAAACAAATGTATACTTAAAACATAGATATAAAAGTAGTTATCGCAATCTGAACTTTTGTACATGCAAACTATGAAAGATACTTTCTGGAAAAAGAAAGCTAATTAAAATTCAATTCCTCAATCAAAAAAATACGTGTGAATATTCAGTTACGCTGCGGGTTAATTCCTTCGTTGACCCAAGATAAGGTGCTCGTAATTCAGGAAGTGTGAATACGAGAAACAACTACGTATCTGACTCTAGATTCATAAAATCATTCAGTTTGAAGACTTGCATGTTCTACACGTTCAAATTTGAGTCCAAGTTGTTTTTTTTTTAATTATACATGTGAATGTTTCAGTTTTGATATTGTATTATAAATGATATCTTTCGTTGTTATTGAATTTGTAATGATTGACTCATAAATATTAATCCCATTATCTTTGTAAAATACGATTGGTGTATATTATGATTGTGTCAAGTGAAAAACAAATGATAAATAATGGAAAACTTTAAGATTTTTCCTCTGCTTTTATTCGTTTTCTGTAAGTATTAGCATTTTATGATTTTTTATTTTTTTATTAATATTTTCCATATCCATTCAGTAATAATATTTTTCTACCACTCTCAGATTATGCTACTTCTATTCTATCGCAAGATGTAACTCACGATAATCAAGTTAGTGGCAAGAATCTCAATTTCTCGATTCACCAAGTGAAGCAAAAATGTGAATCAAAAGTTGTAAATATAAGTCAAATTCTTAAAATTGTGAATAACGAATTCAGCAGAGAATTGTCAAACACATCAAAAAAATTGTGGGATGTAAGCATACCAGATCATAACAGAAATTCGTTTGAGAGTCTTCAATCATCTGCTTTCCTAAAATCAAGATGTTTAGAAAAATCTAAGTTTATAAAGATTTTTGGAAATGTGATTGACACTTTCGCACGTTGTTTTGAGGATGATATTAATTTGAAAGAGGAAGAGAAAAAAACTTTATCTAGGTCAGCTGCGAACCAAATATGTTCCTTCTTAGAATTAGGTAAAACTAAAAATCATTGATGTTGACTTTTATACGAACCTTTTATAATCTCTAGGAGCGAATTACATAAAGTTATCTATTATTTTCAGATTCACTTATAAGGACAACCGATGACAATTGTGTGGAAATGATTAACAACAATAGAAACTGTTTTCCTTCCATAAATAATGTAACAATAAATCGCAATCTTTCTGACTTTCATATTTTTTTGTATCTGAAACATGATCATACGGTCAAAGAATGCCAGTGAGTATTTTTTTTAATAATAATTTATTAGGTTTTAAATTGAGTAGACTTTTATAGAATGATATGTTCCATTAGTTCTGAATTTACGTAATTTAACGAGAATAATAAATCGTTATGAAATTTAAAAACGATGTTGGCAGTATATGGTAGGTCAGGAAAGGTTCTTCAAGTGGACAATCTCACAGAAAAAACTGAGGGTTCATTAAATTTGCGCCTCAAGTAAAAGTTGGTATCATTTCGAACTGAGACTCCAATAGAACTCTTTTTGAGGGTTCCTTTTTAGTTCGTTGATATCCGATAGATGGCTATTCATATTTTCAACTGCGCATTTGTCGAAAAGCGCGGGCCTATTTGAAATCAATAAAGACTATGAATAATCATACAGATACATATTAACAAACATTTTTTATTCTCTTCAAAAACAAATTAAATTGAATGACAAAAGTACCTACCGTCCTAAAAAAAAGGTAATATTAACGTAATATTGCAAGTGTATATTATATAATTTTAAATAGTACCGCGCTTTTTTGGTACATGCGCAGTTAAAAACGTCGGATTTTCAGCATAACCTTAAAAACTGTCATATTTCATGTGCACTATCATCCTTTCAAGAATGACTAATATCTATAATTTTAGTTTCTTCATTAAATTTTTCCCAGTAAAGTATTATTTAATTCGAATTACAACGTAAAATGTACACTGCTCAGCCATAAAAGGTTTAAGAATAGGTCGATCGATGCATCTCGAAGACGCGAACAAATAAACTAGATATCCTTTTGCTGTATTTTGAATACCAACAAAGTTTTGCTCATATAAACAAGGGACTTTTTTAGAAATTTCTGAACAAAATAAAACTACTTCTAAATGGCCGATCTAGTCGATGAATGGTCGAATTATATCGAAATATGTCAAAAAATTAGGTTTTAAAATTAGGGTCCTTCCAAACCTTCCTCTATGAGGAAGCAACAATTAAAGGTTATTCAACCTAATCGTGTTGAATCCAACTGAATTAAAAACAAATGAAGTTAAATACCAAATTAATTATAACTGAATTCCGTTTAATTCACCGGAAATAAAATTAGTGAAAAGTAACTTAGACTTAGTGCAATGGACTTGAAATTAATTTAAAGTTGAATCAGTTACACTCAACGTAGTTTGATTAATTCAAAGACATTTGAATGAATTCCATTGAATATTCAAATAAAGTCAACGTGAATCACAATGAAATCAAGTTAAATTTAACGTGCTTTCATAAATTGAATATAGGCAAATTAAAAAAGTATGAATTTCGCGTAATCAAACTCTGCCTAAAAAAAATGAATTTAACTGAATTCCAGTGAAAACAAGAAATTAAAGGAAAATTAAGGTTCTTATATGTAAATACATGCGAAAATCAAAGTTCCTGCCAATCTAATGGAATTTAATGAAATGAAAAAGAATTCAATGGAATATAAAGGAATTAAACATTATTTTTTAACCAAATTCCAGATAATTTAACAGAATTATTTAAAGTAATTTAACTAATTGCGTACATCAATACATTTTTTCATAGAATGCTTTCGAAAATTTGGAACTGTCAAGAAGATGTTATTAAATGGTGTAAAAATTCATCAGTGAAATTGTACGAAACGTGGATAAAAAATAGAAAGATATTTACAGGATGTCAAGATGAAAATGACACTGCTACAGGTATTTATATTATTCATAGAGTTATATGTATATTGTTTGTTGAATCAATTTTATATAAAAAATTTCCCGCACATTTTTACTTGGGTACACAATTATTGAAATTGGTATTAATTGTATTTTTTGATTTGATTTTAGATACACGATCTGCAATACTAGATGTGGAAAAAGGGCGATTCAACTTCACCATTCCGGAATTATTACGAATTTGTGAATCAAAAGGAATTAATTTAAGGAAAACTACCCAACATGCAAATTTTCATGTCTTTGACCTTTTTATGTCTTGTAGTGTGAGAAAGGATTTCACAAACTCAAAAGATTTTCCAGATGAAGTATTCAATTGTGTACAGAAACATTGTTACTCAAATTATACTTTGCAATCCTCATTTGAAAGAATTATAGACTCTATTCAATTTTGCTTCCATGATGCAGACCGAATAAATTTTAAGGCTAAACGAAACTTGGCCCAAACAGCAGTGCAGGCATTCTGCGATAAAATGCTAATGGGTGAATGTTAAATTTTTTAATTTATATTCGTTTATAACAATCGATTAAACAACTAAATATACTATATTTGCACAAAAAAGGTGAAATATAGGATTTAATTTTCCATTCAATTTGTGGAATTAAAATAAACAAAAATTTAAATACTTTTCTAAAATTCGAATATCACAGTTTATAGGCAATTGAGTAGATATCAATTTTTTCTATTTAGGGGAATTGGCATTCAGGGATCCTGCAGGCACTTTCAGGAGTTTGGAAAACTGTTACGAGAAACTTGAAAAACCAGAAGATGAAGTGTCGAATTTTTTTGTACTGCTGAGTGTTCCGCATGTTTATACAGAAAAGCAATGCAGGTGAATTTTAATAATTTTTAATTCTTTTCTTAATTTGAAGACCAGTAATTGTTTACTTTTATAAGTTTATAAAATTATGCATTTTTATTAAAACTGGATATTCCCCAAAAATTCAAGAATATTTCTATGGATAGAAGTTTCTCACTAAGAATCTTCTCCGTACAAAAACTTCCCACTGACAATCTCATTTTATAATGACTTAAAAATACTGACAATTTAAAAAAAGTTGAATTGCTTAAAATATAAACTATTACCCATAAATAATGCGCAGCTGACATTTTTTAACTTCAATTATTCATTTCAGATATTATGCTGGGCTTTTTGCCTGTGCACAAAACGAATTCAGCAATTCTAGCAATGAAACGAAAGCAGCAATTGAAATTGTGAGATTAAGACTATCGAATTGTGGGCCCCTGATACCTACTACATTCACATAAGATTTATCATAAAATTAATTGAGGGTGGAGTTTTTATCAATTTATATTTATAAAAAGTAATGATAGTGCGTCGGTTACGTTATAAATAGCTTTATATTCTTAAATTATCGAACAACGAAGTGACTATTATTGGTTCTAATTTTCACATTTTAATAGTACATCCTACAATCCTGATGATCTATAATAAAGAATTCTACAAATTTCAAAGAAAAAATTTAAAAAATGTATACCAAACTTTATAACTATATTGGCATAAGTCTCAGGAGAAGCACAGATGCGCAGAGTGGATGCGCATAGGTGGGCAACTAAATTTATTTTATAAGGAAATATCGTAGTTAATTTAGGTATCGATATTGTATTCCGAAGTTTGCTTTAAGGAGCGCGGACGTTGGAGAGGTTGAATATTGGGAATGGTCAAACTGCGATATGCCGTCTGGACACAAAAATCAGAACTAGAAAAAGTAGGTAGAATGTGAAAGATACATGTTAATTTGTGCAAAAAATTGTTTTTACTGTTGTTCTGTGGAGATTAGGGCACTGAGCTCATAATAAAAATAGGTCTTTATCCATCTTCAGACGATTATTATTGCTATTTTTTGCATAATCTGGATCGAAGTTTTCGCTATATACATTAAATAAAGCTTATTTGAGCTTATAATGCATTGAATCTTACATGACTTGGTAAAATAATTTTTTTTTTTGGAGAAAAACATTTTTGACAATAAAATCGCTCTTTTCACTGTGTAAGATCTATACGATGGACAATTGATCTGAAAAAACACTTTGATTTCGATAAATACCTATTTTAACTATTAAATATTGTATGTATTTATTCTCTCCTTTTTACGAGCTTGAGGGCCTCCGCTCCCTTTACAGTACGTTCCAAAACCACTTATAATACCTTAATAATACTTACTACCTAAATAATAATATTCTACTTATATTAACTTGTATGATATCGCTTTGCCTTGAAAAAAAATTACTCTCGGGATTTGCTGACTATTGAGTTTCCTGGGCTTCCATTTCCTCTTACCATTTCCATTAACATGATTTTATTTACTTTACTGTCCTCTTATAGGAGTGCGCAATTGGCCTTTCCCTACTACATGCCCCTTACGTTCTCTCATTTCTTTCAGTCACATCATCCAGCTTGCCCCTTGTCCACGTCCATCCAAGATCCACCTTATCCTGTCATCCACACTCTCACTGCCTGTTTCCTACCCTGTACACCTCTCTAGAACATGCCCCCATGATTCTATCTCGTAATAACAGAGCTACATCTTCTTTCCTGTTCATCCATCCAGTAACTACACTCCCTCATTCCTTCTCCCATCCTTAATCGTATAACGTGATTCAATTTACTCTCCTTTTTAACCTTTCTTAAATATTCTAGTTTTCTTCAGCCTTCACTACCTCATACCACCTGTTATACTTAGATTCCACGATTTTTTTCCATCATTCCTCCCCCTCCTTAATTATCAGTACATTCTCTAACTCTTGCGATACTCTGATATCTGCTCTTATATCGTATTCTCTCCTCCTCTGTTGTCTCTCTTCCTCCCACCTTGATCCTTTTGTGTTTTCCCTAGTCTCTTTTTTTACTACTTCCCGTAGGCAAGATTGTGCTATCCTGCTTCCCTCTCCCTCTTTAGTTTCTCCTCAAAGTTCCATGCTCTTTTCATTTATCTAATAACCATTTTACCTCTACTTAATTCCTCCCTCAAAATATATCCTAGACAGCTCTAGCTCACTCTCATTACCCATCTCGAGAATCTCTCCTGCATACTTTCCGCTCTCTTGTGCTCCTTCCATCCCCAGATCTCCACTCTGTAACTTAGAACTGACCACACCAACGCATCAAACATCCGCAGTCTCATCTTCCATTTATCTGTAAACCTTCTCTTCCCTAAACCCCACACCTGCCCCATTACTTTATCGCACATTCTATCCTCCTCACCTGTAGTTCAACCCCTCCTTTCGACTCAAACCAGAAGCTTAGGTAACTAAATTCCTCAACCCGTTCCACTTTCTCCCCGTACATCTTCCATTCATATTCCTCTCTCGTCATCCGCTTACACTTTCCTTATTTTTACATAATTTTCCTTAAAACTAAGCCTTAAAACTAACATCCATCCATACCTTATATTTAGGATCGCACGCTCTTATCGCCTTGCCTTCCTCGCCTCGCTTCGCCTCGCTCGCATGTCCCTACTCTCTCGCTTCCGCGTCTATAACCTAATGCTTATCTACTATTTACAATATTTACATCCTACTTATATCTACTTCCTCTCTTATTTACAATCTTTCCTCCTACATTCCTCTTCCTCCTTCCATCTCTTCTTTTCCATCCTACCCAACACTCCCTTCACCCATGCTACTGCCCTCTTGTCCCCCATTTCATGCATCAATACCTCCATGCTCATTTCACTCCTTTCCACCTCTGCACACTCCTCCAACCAGTGCTCTACTTTTTCATCACCCTTCCCACACAGTTTACACATCCTCTTCTCACTCGTGAGCCAGAACCTATTAAAATCCTCCATGCACCCACACCTCATCCTCGCTATCAGCTGCTGACTTCCTTTCTCTCCTTTCTCACACAAATATTGCGCTCTCGCCCTTGGCATTATCCACACATAGTTCCCGTTAAACCTTGACTCTCTTATTCTCTCTTCCCCTGCTGCCTTCTCTCTCTCCATGCCGTTTTTCTTAACCAACTCATATACCTTCCTTCCTTCCTCATGCACCCTTCTCACTTCATCCATCTGTAGTCTATTCGTTCTAAAATACCTTTTCCTTTCAGCCTCCATCCTCCCACCCCCTCTACTGTTCTCCTTCTCCCACCAACACTCCCTCGCCAGCTTACTTCCCCCCTCTTCCAAAAATGTCTCCTCATATTTACACGCCCGACTCCCCGCTAGAATCCCTACACTCGTTCTCCCCGTCTCCCTCCTGACAATATAATTAGGCGTGTTCCTTGCCAACCCTAATGTCCACTTTACATACCTCTCCTGAGTCCTATTTACCTCTTCACTTTCCTTCCACCCCCATACCTCTACGCCATACTATAGCACACTCATCACTAGCGAGTCAAACAATTTCATTCTCCTTTCAAAATCATCTGCGAATAACTTCTTTCCCAACCCCCAGACCTGCCTCATCACTACATTTGCCGTCCTCACTCTCTCTTTTATGTGACCATCTACTCCCCCATTCCTCCTAAACACGAAGCCCATGTATACAAACTCTTTCACCTCCTGCACAGCCTCTCCCTTCCTCTTCCACTTCCCTCCCTTATCCCTCCCACCTCCTTTTCTGAACACCATAACCTTAGACTTTTCCGCATTCAGCTCTAACCTCTTCCTATCCAGGTATCTTCTCAACCTCTTCATCATCTCCTTTAAGACCTCTTCGCTTTTTGCCAGCAACACTATGTCATCTGCATACGCTAGTGACCAAATCCTAACCCCTCCTATCCTGACTCCTCCTACCACCCCGTCCTCCAGCTTACTTTCCATATCCGCAATTAAAATTGCGAAAAGCATTGGGCTAAGCGGACACCCTTGCCTTAACTCCCTATCCATCCAAAATCCCGCCGAAATCCCCTCCCCTCCTATATCGTCTGCATACGCTAAGGGATATACCTTGCTATTTCCCTGAACCGTTTCCTCTTTTCCTTTCTTCTCCAGTTTTTCCTCTAGATCTGCCAACAATAGACTGAATAGTAGTGGGCTCAGTGGGTACTCTTGCCTGAGCCCCCTTCCATTCCAAAAAATCTCTCCTGTTTGTTTACCAATCCTCACCCTTATCTTAGTCTCTTTGAATATCTCCTTTATCCTCTCGTCCAACCCTTCATCCACCCCCCTCTTTTTCATAACCTGCCACAAACCTTCCTGTTTAACGAGTAAAATGCCGCTTTAGTGTCTACAAATAATCCACCAAACATTACCCCGTTCCTCCTCTCTATCCAAGCTCTCCGTTAGTACCCTTTTACTTTCCATAATTTCAATCTTCTCCTCCTCGCTTCCCACTCTTACTAAGAGCACACCTGTTTTCCCTTCTGTCTTTCTTCCCAGTACCGTCACCGCCTCCACTCCGACCTGAGCCCCAATATCATTCATCAGCTTCTCCACTTCTTCCTCTCCCGAGTCGCTTTCTACTGTCATTCCTTTATTTACTATGTTTCGCTTTATTTTCTCTTTCTCCTCTCCTTCTAATCTTACTTCTATTTCATTCAGCCGTTTGCGCATTCTCCCATTTTCTCCCTGCAGTTTCTTATTCCCCTTGACTATGTCTCCTGCTCCCACCTGTTCCTTCTTTTCACTCCCGCATTCTAGTTTCCTGATCCTTTTCTCAAGCAAACTCATTTTAGTTCTCCTTTCTTTCTCACTCTCTATCTGTTTACTCTCTATATTATCCAGTTTTCTAAATACCTCCTCTTTCTCGGCCTTTCATAGAGCATCCCACTGCTCCCATTTCTTTCTCATTT
>CAKNWT010229149.1:479-12776 GCA_932066315.1 Andricus coriarius
AATGTCCACGTCTTGAGACCTTCTGAACCCAAAAAACAGGTTTTGGCGAATGGGTCTGTCTGCCTGTATGTATGACTGTATGTCTGTATGCATGTGGGTATGTGGGTATGTAGATTTTTAGTTTGCTAGCACGATAGCTTTCGAAATAATTGACAGATTGAATTGGGCTTTGGTATACTCTTTAAGTGTCCTAAAATGAAGGTCAAGTTCATCAGCCAGCCATTTTGGACACAAATTCAAAATGTGAGCACATTTTCAAAATTTTTCAGAACATTTTTGTTGTTTTGCTGAAAATGTTAATTTTCGTTTCTTCTTACAGATTTTGAAAATTCTGTAACTCTGAAAATTTTGATTTTAGCAAAAAATATTATATAAATAAATTGCTCGAATTGTCGAGTACTATGAATAGCCGCACATATAATTTAAAAATTTTAAAAAAACATGGTCTCAAAAATTTTCAAAATGTGCTCACATTTTGAATTTGTATCCAAAATGGCTGGCTAACGAACTTGACCTTTATTTTAGGACTTTTAAAGAGTATACCAAAGTCCAATTCAATCTGACAATTCTTTCGAAAATTATCGTGCTAACAAACTAAAAATCTACATACCCACATACCCACATACCTACCTACATACACACATACATACATACATACATACCCACATACAGACCGAAGTTATAGCATTCACAAAATTCCGAAAAACAAATGAAAATTAACATTTTAAGCCAAAAAACTCACGATATGAAAAAAAGTCAAGAAGTGAAAATCGTTGCTTTTTGAACACCCTACAATATTGGCATAACAACTTTTTGAATTTTATGCAAAATCAAAAATTCTAATTTTGATGGCACAAAAAACTAATTAAAAATCAAAAATTTAATTTTGCGGTCAAACTATGCAAGATATCGAAAATGGTACCAAAAGAAAAATTGTGCATATAGAAAAGATGTACAAATTTGTTATTGATCACTTTTTGATAGGATGCGTAATTCTTGTTTTATTCGTAAAAAAATAGCATCAAAAGTAGAAGAAAAAAAAATCTTTGGAAAAACGACTCAAGGTACGTAAAAAGATGAATAGAAAAAACTTGTGCATTCAAAAAAGATCTACAAATTTATTAGCAATCACTTTTTGATAGAATGTGTAGTTTTTGTTTTAATCTTAGAAACTAAAATAAAAAATGAAAGAATTACATTTTTGGACAAACGACACAAGCTGTGAAAAAAATTAATTTGCAAAAGTTACTCTTACAAAAAAGAGCTATAACAATTTTTCATGAATAATTTTTTAAAAGAAGCGTGGTTTTTGTCCTGATCGTAAAAAATAGCTTTAAAAATAAAAAATTAAATCATTGGAAAAACCGTACAAGACGAAAAAAAAATTAATATACAAAAGTTGTTCAACCAAAAATGATCTACAAATTTTTTATAAACTTTTCTTATAAACATTTTCTTAGAACCAGTTTACGCTAGGATGCGTATTTTTGGTTTGGTTTAATAACAAATTTTTTTTGTATAGGATGAGCACTTTTTTTCAATTATAAATACAAGACAATGAAAATACGTATGTTTCAATACCAATGCATATTATGAATTGTAATAACTTAAATTTATTGAAATGATACATTGTTCAAGGTAGTTGAGAATAAAATTTAATGCAAAATAAGAAAAATATTGAAGTAATCATGATAAATAAAATTTGTACTTTATATTGCAACATATGAATAAGGAGTCCCAAGAATTTGATATCAAAGTGTTGAACATAATGTAGAAAGGTTCGAACTTTGCACTAAATCGAGTGCGAAGCACGAGATACGTGATGAGAATGTGTTCGTTAAAGCCGAAGGAGCTTTAACAAAAGAGAGTTCACAATCACCAAATTACAGTTGTGCCTTGATGTGACCTTTAATTTGAAAAGGTCTCTGCACAAATGTGTGGAAATACAATGACCGAGCGCGTAGCGCGAGGTAAATACATTATCGAGCGCTAAGCGCGAGAACCACCAGTCGCGCTCCCTAGGCGTGCTCAAACTTGCGAGCGAAGCGAGCCGCGCGCATAGCGCGCGACGAGACTGTGCCCGCGCAGCGGGCAGATTTTTTTCTATACTTTTATTATAGAATTTTTTATGAACGGAATGTAAGAAGTGTTGAAGTGTTTGTTCATTTAAATTTTGAATGATATATTATTAAAAAAAAGTCATAATGCATATTCACAATTGTAGATGGAAAAATATTTACGGACAAAAGAGAATTGACAGAAATATATTTCGTTCATTTAAACGTTCGGAACAGCAGGTAAAACGAAACTGGTTGAATTTTCAATAAAAAGGGATTACTTCTTGACAAAATTGTAGAAACGTCAACCAAACAGTTATCTAAGGAACATTCATATTGTCCTAAAAAAGATGCATTTTTCAGTTAATAATACAAATTTAAATAGAAGCAATGGACTGAAGCCCCCCTCCCCTTCCTTAGCAATTCGTGACAAAATCTCTCCCCTGGCGGACCGAATGAACGGAACAGATACGCTACAGCGTATCCTTGAAGTATCCACATCGTATCCTCTCCGTTAAAGGCGACTTCAAGCGTCCATAATCAAGCATCCATAAAGGGTCTTCTCTTCGAGCAATCAAAAAGTACATTGTTGCAACATACACAGTTGATTTAACAACAGCTGGTAATGTTTGCAAGTCCACTCGTGGACTTGTAAATAGCTGAGCTGCTCCCTTCAATTGAGGCGCCTGGGTCTTCTTAGCTTGAACTAATCTCGTATCGAAACCTTTGTCACGTTTCTTTGCGAAATTTACATGACAAAGGTTTCGATACGATGCGCTTGAAGTCGCCTTCAGCCCACTTTGTCGATAAGTATTATATTTTTTTTAAGTTGTTATCGTTGCAAGAAAAACTATTGCAATTACTCCGTGACCTTCTAACGCAAAATTTCACGTAGAATCCGAAAAAATAAGTTAAATGTTCATCCTCCTTTTATAATTTGTTTTTCTTCCATGATACGGACAGGATACGATGTGGATACTTTAAGGATACGCTGTAGCGTATCCGTTCCGTTCATTCGGTCTGCTAGAATCGACCCCTCCAAAAATTGAGCTATAAGGTAAATTAAATACAGTCCTTAAAATTTGTATACTTAACTTTCAAGATTTTCCATCGGGTCACCTCTGAAACGGTGTATGGCGTGCGGTAATCGACCATGGCAATGTTAATCGACCAGGCTAATTGCCTGTAAAATTGGCTATACGATTAATATAATTATCATAAAGGGTTCAAAAATTAAAAATTAAAGCAATATTTTGAAATTTTATTTCAAATAAATATGTCCTTTGTGCGGGCACATTCTCATTATGCGCTGCGCGCTAAGTTTTAGCGAGCCTAGGGCGCGCGAGTACGCTCTTGCGCTTCGCGCTCGTTTTCGTACGTTTAATACGTACATTTCGACTACATTTTTTTAAATAGCATAAATATTGTAACTGAAATTGAAAACTGTGATTTAAGCTTCTGTATAATTACAGTCATAAATAGAAAACAATTGCATTCGTTTTTAAACAAGGTTCTCAAAGCACCTACGGCTTTGACGATTATACGAGTACATTATCATTGCGACAGTCGCGTTCGATAATTACTTTATAGAGTATACGTTGTCTTTGAAATATAAAACGGTGTAGACAAAATTGAACAGCATATAAGAAGTAGGTATGTTTTTCAATGTAATCATATAATGTTAATTAAATAACATAATTGTTTTTTTTTTTTAATTTAGTAAATACAGATATTGAGCCACAGGCTTTGATTCCGTTCGTTCAAACTTCAGTTCTAAGACAATTTTACTTTGATTAATTAATATACAGAATTTTCAGTTTGTGTCTAATTGAAAAATTTCATCAAGATAAATTGTAGATTTATTTAAAATCTACTAAAAATGATGCTTGAAGCTTACGGATCTCTTAAAAACAAAAATTGCATATTTTTGGAAATGATCTAGCTTTAAAGAAATCTGTGACATCATCAGAGGGAAAGTTATCAAACCAGTCTAGAAGATCTGGTGTTCGAATCCCGCATTGGAGCGAAAGGAGATCTTTTTTCAGTAATAATTTAATTTTAAATATGATCTAACTTTTGAATTTGGTCTTAAAAAATTTCATAAGAATAGTTTTGAAATATATATTATATCTAGTAGAAATTTGGATTGATATTTCTTAATCTATTAAAAAAAAAAAATTCAACATAACTTGTTTTCTTTTCTTGTCAAAGTTATCATGCTTGGAAAGTGAACCAAAAACTGCAAAATAGCATTTTTGTGTACATACTAAAAACGTTATTCTTTGGATTTTTCAACAAGAATTATTTTTAATTGATAAGGGACGAGTTTCTAAGTATTTTATAAATAATTTTGAATTATTCAAACAATTAGTATTTGTTTAAAACTTATATTTTTCTTAAAATCGTGGACAATTATTATTTTTGGGATATAAGTGATAGATTTTATGAATGGTAAGAACATGTTTTCTTTTTTACATAATTGGTTATTATTTAAACAATTTACATTTCTATAAACAATCTTTTTCCCCTCAAATTGTAACAAGATATTATTCTCTGGAATTTATATCTTGATAATAATAATTTTCCACGATTTACAGAGAAAAATATGTTTTTTAAACGAACAATAATTGTAGTTAATTGTAGTGTTTCAACCTAAAATTGTTTAAAAATGAAATAATTTTGAACACTTAAAATGAGTACTTAGATGTGTAATAATAATTATAAGTGCCATAATAATTAATTTTTCATAATGAAATTTCAATTTTTATTATTCTTCTTCATGAAATATAATGTGTTCTTTCAGAGAACTCATATCGGTTCGAATCAGTATTTTATAAACAAAGATTGACTAATCAGACGAAGGAAAGAATGCGTTTTAGGAAATAAAATAGTTTGAAAAACGAAAGAAATTTTTTAAGTGTTCAAAATTATATCATTTTTAAACAATTTTAGATTGAAACACTACAATTAAAGGATTTTACATTGTTCTTAAAATATTCAGATTCAAAAATGCTACTTATAAATAAAAAAATGAAACAATGACTATTTTTACGTTTGCATTCAGCACTTCAATTTTTAAAATGAAAAATTTCAATTGTAAATCTTCAAAAACAAATTATTCTGAAGCAACGTTCAAAATGCAAATTAATTTTTAATGGGAAATTTTTTATTCAAAAGATGTTCCAAAAAACTAATAAAAAATAATTTCAAATGGCAAATATGTACCTAAACCCTCAAAAATGTCTATTACTTTCAGTACATTTCAGAAATGAACAATTCTTATAATGTCAATTATACTTTTCAAAATTCAACCATTTCAATTTTGATTGCAAAGATTACGCTTACAATAGGGAAAAATTAAGAATTTAGTGCTTAACATGTAAGTTCAGAATTCTAAAATTGTAACCACTACAAATTTGAGAAATTATTCAATTTTTAAAAAGAATTTTTTTTCAACTGAGCTTGAAAAATCCAATTTTTTGGAACATTTTTCGAATAAAAAAATTCCCATTCAAAATTACTTTGTATTTTGAACGTTTCTTTAGAATGATTTGATTTTTAAGTTTTACAATTCAAAATTTTTTTATTTTAAACGTTGAAAATGAAGGTGAATTAATTTTTTAATTTCAGCAAATTTTTTCTAATAAATTTTTACCTTAAATCGTAATTTTTTGAACTTAATAAATAGCCATATTTGGATAATTTTAGCACCTTTTAATATGAAATATTCAATTTAGTTTTCAATTTCAACTCTTCCCTAGTGGAATTGTCTTAATTTAAATTTAAAAACTTTTGTATGAAACCTTTGAATTTTCAAAGCTTCTATTTAAAAATTGCGCAAACGTCACAGTAGCTCCAATCCGCTGTTCATTTACAAGTATTGACACTTTTTAATAAAACAAAACAAAAAATGAGTTTCAGAAACTTAGGTGTATAATTTATAATCTTTGTGTAAAGTTCATACATACTAAAGGAGAACGAAGAAAATGAAGAAAGTGATGATTTTGGCGGCCGTCGTGTTTCTTCATTCTTTATGAATTTTCATTCGCAATTTCCAAACAAGTTTTCAATGAACTAAATAAATTTTTAACTTACAATGCAGGTTTTTCCAGGTATATCAAAATTCCCTAACAATTTCAGGTTTTCCAGGTAGGGCAGACACTCTGGTCACATCACATCAAAATAAAACGCGTAGCGCGTCGCCACAATTTTCGATAACCGGGTATTGAAAACGTAAACAAAGCAGTGACCACGTTAGAACCGGTATAACCTAAAAATACACAGGAATCACTACTGCGCATGGCAGAGATATCCGCGTGCCTGTCACTCACATCGGTACACAGTGCACGTACGAACGACGTTCGCATACTCTCGTGTATGTCCCTTGATCATATGCGACTGTTCATACTGGTTGCCACGCAACGACTCCCGATATAGCTCATGGAGTGTAGCGAATTGAAAAGAGAGAAGGGATAAGAGATGAAAGATGAATCCTTCTAAAATCGAATCGAGGATATTATTTAGCTGCATCTTTTACAATTTACATTTTCTAGCATTTCATGCGCGGACGAAGAAATGTTGGGGCCCAAAGTTAAAATTTTTTAAATTTGGATGAAAAATAGGTATTTCCTTTTTGGTAAAAAATTATTATTCTTGTTTGAAAATTCATCTTTTCGGTTAAAAATTAATTTTTTTTTGTTTAAACTTTAACTATTGTATTCATTCTCTTTTTTTGCTTTAAAACGTTTTAAAATTGTTAAACAATTTGCGATTTTCTTAAAAAATTACCGATTTTGTTGAAAATTTTTTTTTTTTAATGAAATTTATTTTTTGTACTGAATAATATCTCGCGTCTATATTTTTGAAAATTCATCTTTTCTTTCGTTAAACTGAATGCTCAACTGGATTAATAGTTAGATTTTCAGTTAAAAAAAAAGGAAATATTTTTCAACCAAAAAATAAACAAGTTTTCAACAAAACAGTTACATTTTCGCCAAAAAAATCCTTTTCATTCCAAGAAATTAATTTTTAATGAAAACGGTCAATCTGCAAGCAAAAAGAAATTAATTTTGAACAAAAGTATTTAACTTTCAACCAAGTAATTTTATTTCAAAGAGATCATCTTATACCAAAAAAAATCGATTTTGAGTTCAATTTTTAACCAAAAATGTAACACATTTTCATTTGGTGAAATCACTTTTCAATCTAGCTGATGAAATTTTAAATAAAATCATTAATATTCAACTGAAATAGTTGAATTTTATACCTACCAAAAGTATGGATTTTTAATCCAATAGATTAAGTTTCTAAAAAAAGGGTCGAATTTTACACAAAGTACATATATTTTCAAACAAATAATTTAATTTTTAAATAAAAAATATCGATTTTCCACCAAACAGTCTAAGTTTTATCTAAAAGGGTAAATAGAATTTGAAACCAAAAACTTGAGTTTTCAACTAAAACAATGAATCTCCAACTGAAATAGTTGAAGTTTAAAAAAAAAAAAAGAAAAACAATGTTCATCCAAAAAAGACGAATTTTCAACTAAAAGAAGATAATTTCTTCAACAAATATTGAATAATTAAATTTTGATTCAAAAAATGAATTCTTGACTAAAGTTATGTAATGCTTCAAATTCCCAAAAACGCTATTCGTTATCATCGTTATCAAATTAATAATATTTATTCCGTGCTGCATACATCAACTTATTGATAAAAAAATGTTGTGTCAAAACTTATAATTTTTCTGTTTTTTAAATCTACTTGTTTTAAATATTTGTTATTAATTTTATAATATTTTTACACTATTCAAACAAACAGCAATTAGAAACGAAATAAAATTCAAAAAAGTACGGGGACGCGAACGCATGATGGCAGACCCCGTAGCCTAGAACCTAGACCATTCGTCCATCGCTGCTTCCTCGATAGGCACACAATTTGATCGATATTGACTGCGCTCCGCTTTCTTGGAACCCTTTTTTTTTAGTTATTCTTTGTCAACTTACGTCTAAAAGAAATAAGATATCGCGCTCAAAGTTTGCGAAATGAAAGAGGAGACACTAAAGTTCACGGCTCTGCTCTTTTTCGGTGGCAATTTTGGAAAAAAAATTTTTATCGATACTTTCCTTTGTAAACTTACGTCCACGCGGAATAAGATATTGTTTTGAAAATTTAGCACGTTAATTAGAAGGCTCGAAGGAAGGCGGCTTGGGTCAAAAATATTTATAATTGTAAGAAAAAAATTTGTTAGAACAAAAATTTCCTACATTATCTACCGGTTTGCCAATAATCATTTATTGTGCATTTTCTTAGTTACATGCATGAATTCATCAAAAATATAGCTCGACAATGTTAATGAATGCAAGAGAAACAAAAGAAACAATGTTATTTTTGATGACCTCATGCATGTAGCTAAGAAAATTTACAATCAATAATAATTGCCAATTAAATATTTAGGACCAAAGCCGACTTCCTTCGAGTCTTTTACTTGGCGTGCCAATTTTTCAAAACGATATCTCATTCCGTGTGGACGCAAGTTAACAAAGAAAAATTTTGATATAGCTTCTAGTTTTATTCTGTTTGGAATTTTTTTGCTTCAAAATTTTCACTGAAAAAGAGCAGAAGCGTGAAATTTATTATCTCCCCTTTCATTTTCCAAACTTTCAGGCCGATATATTATTTCGTTTGGATATAAGTTGGGAAAAATACATGTAATTTTGACGAAAAAGAATTCCGTCTCACGTAAATGATAATCATCCAATCTGTTTTACCCACAGACTCGCGGAAGTACGCAGTTGTCTGCTTGCTGCGATAGTGCTGCTCTAAGACAGCGGATACGTATGTCAGACTGACTAAACATATAAATTTGTTTGTTTACATTTCAAGTGCAAACATTAATTTTTGCACTATTTGTGTACAATGTTTGTGACGAGTTTTTGTTGTTTTGCTCCACTTTTATCAATATAAACCACATAACTAGCCCATTGGCAAAATTGAAAATTTCTTGCGTGTTCTGCAGTACAGTGGGTATTTTTTCCAATTAGTAATTCAAATAATTTTTTTCTCAGAATTATAAATATCTTATACCCAAGCCGCCTTCCTTCGAGCCTTCTAATTACCGTGCTAAAATTTCAAAACGATATCTCATTCCGTGTGGACGTAAGTTTACATTGGAAAGTATCGATGATAATTTTTTTTTCTTTAAAATTTCCACCGAAAAAGAGTAGAGCCGTGAACTTTAGTGTCTCCTCTTTTATTTCCCAAACTTTGAGCGCGATATCTTATTTATTTTGCACGTAAGTTTACAACGAAAAATTGAGGACTAGCCTGGTCACGTGACCCACTCGTTACATGGCCTTAAATTGAAAAAAGACTGATATATTCGGAGTCATACTTAAGTGTTGAGCTTAATGTGTCTGCTTATATATTTTTTGATTCAGAGTTATAGGATGAATAATTTGCACAAACGTACCATTTAATATAATATGAAAAACTTAGTAATTGGATTCTTTATTATGAGCTTGTTTACGTTTTGTTTACATATTGCATAAAACGGTTTATTTGCGTAAATTATTCCTCCTGTAACTTTAAATTAAAAAAAATTTTATCATTGGTACGGGTGGTGGAAGTGGGGTTGAGGGGCCGCCGGTATAGGCCTGTAGTTTATTCTATCTCCCCTTAATGGCGCCACTTCGTTACTTGTGTAAGAATCTGTGATTGTTCACTAGTACCCTTACTGTCCACTAGAGGCAGCACCTCCCGGACATGCGAAATGACATGAGATATTTGAATCTCGTTTAAATACATTTTGTTCAGAAGTAGTTTCACTAGTAGGATTATTAAATAATTAATACAGAATTTGGGATAATAAATAATGTAATAAATTGAAGAGAGAGACTTGGTATATTAAGGAAGCGAACTGAGTCTGTAGTTTAAGGAATTTCTAAAGTTAAGTTTCAATTTGGTTTTATGATTTACACGAAATTGGAAAAGAATGTTGCTTTCTACAGGTTTTGTTTTCAGCTCTAGTTTGGAATGCGTAATAAGTATGAAATAAACGTAAATTGAATGAGTTCTAAAGGGTTTTAGGAAAGAGGGTGCATGCTAGAAGAGTTAAATCAAATAAAGAAGACATTGTTATTAACTAGTTTAAACCAGAATTTTAGCTGATTTTTACTTGTGCTTAAACTGTAAGAACTAATAAACTTTTTACTACTGTTAATTATTTGACTTTTTGATAGTGAAGCATGAAATGAGATTTGAGCCTAAATCAACGAAACGTGGTTAATGGGCATTTTTCAGGAAGCGAACTAGGCCCCGGTTTCATCATGGGTTGAAGAGGAATTCGGTCATGCTTTATTCAAGTTGGAGGTGTAAATCTGAATTATGATTGGCTGGAAGTATGAGTATGATTGAGAGTAGGATTGCGCGGGAGATGCATGGATCGCTGCGCGATCCCGGAGCCCGCGAGCAACATCGATTTTCGAGATCACATATTACTGGATATTTATATAGGGTCAATATATATATATATATATAAACCATTCGGTTTCGGTTTCGATTCCTTTGGAATAGAACTGAAAGGTCTATGACAAAGCCACCGAACGCGTCCTCGGGTTGCGGATAGAGGGTCCCTGTACCAAGGGTTTCTGCTGAATATGGTTACAATAATTAATAAGCAGTCGCGGACAATTGTCCAGGGATGGTCCCGAAGGACTAACCCCTAAGCGGAGGCGTGACAACCGTGCCGAAAGCTGAATGGCACCTGGGAGAGGTGTCTTAAACGGTGACTCTGGGATACCGGGCGACCTCTCAGAGTATGCAGCCTTATCCTTGCATGCGGGGCTCTACAAGGATGGACGAACCCTTTCACTAGCTGCTCGTGGGAACAACAATGACGCCACCAAAATACGCAAAAGTTGTAAATGCGGTTCAAAACGATCGAACGCGCAGAGCACATGACAATGGGTCGGCGAACAATGCCGATAATCCTAGAGTTCGGTGAGCTGAAAATAATTCAGATGGAAACATGACGACGAACCGGCGAAACGCCCACATTGAGTGGACGAATCAACTCAAGGACGACTTGCTGGACTGCTACGATGCCAGCATTATCCCTGTTAATCGAGGCTTTATGGCGCGTATGCATAGTCTGTGGTGCCAAAAACACCCAGAGCTTCAGCACGTTTCGATTCAATCGTTGCGAAATCAACGTGCCTACCTCTGGAAAAATGGATATGTACGCGGAGCGCTTCCCCAACCGCTGCTTGATCAAGCTGCAGCCGAAGATGAGGAAACGACATTAAGACCAACCGCGGAAAACAGGCACCTTCTGAGAGATGATCATGATTTCAGGACAAGAAGGAACATTTACATGCAAGTTCCTCTTAAGCCCCAAGATCTGGCTGAAATGGATGCCTCTTTTCGTGGAGAAATCTCGCAAGAATCCGACCTCTGGACCATCAATTGCTCAGTTTATGGTGCTGCGAGAGCTTTGGCTGACTCAAATCGAAGGCTCAAACCTACGATGGATCAAAAGACCAAAAGACGCTTACATCAACTGAACAAGAAGATTGGATGTGCAAGACAGAATGCGTCCCGTGTTCAATGTGTGACTGACTACATAACATCTGGTAGACCGTTCACGGAAAGGGTTCGAAAGTTCGTCCAAGAACTAAGGATCTTGAATCACACACTAAACAAGTCAAAGCTGCTAAAAATCAAGCAGCATATTGTTGACAAAATACGGCTGTTATCTGACGCAAGGAGACGAATACAGAAGAGGGAGAGATGGATCAGGGAGAATAAACAATTTCTCGCTGACCCATCTCGCCTGTTCAATGATCACCCTGTTTCTATCAAAAATCCACCCAAGCCTAACGAGGTAGAGACTTTTTGGAGAGAGGTATACAAGATCCCGAAAACACTAGAGTTGAAAGAAAATACTGACAATATCATCCGCTTCAAGGAATTTTGCGACAAAATCATAAAATCTGAGGATGAATGTCCATCAATCACTGCCGAAGAGGTGAAAAAAGCACTTAGAGGAACGAAGACCTTTTCCGGTGCTGGACCAGATTGTATCAAGAACTTCTGGTGGAAGAAGTTTACTTCTACACATCAACATTTGGCCCGCATATTCACCTCATTTTTAAAGTCAGAGACGCCCATTCCGCAGTGGCTGGTTTTAGGACGCACTATACTCCTACTGAAAAAAGGCAACTTGTCCAACCCAGAGAATT
>CAKNWT010229163.1:4217-16447 GCA_932066315.1 Andricus coriarius
TCTGATTGTAGCCTCGCCTGCTGAGTTTATATTTGATAATAGTTCTATTTTATTCATCAGCCTAACACGCGATAAGCAGTGATTTGCTTATATCACGATTTTCGTTGATAGAAATGGAGGAACTTGTCCAATTTTTCACACTGCTTTTCCTTATCCGCAACGCAAGTCAAACTTGCTTCCTGAATTATTCCAGAAGTATGCCAGAGAAAAATGCATTTTTAAAACAGAATTGGCGAATTTGAAGAATTATTATGAAATTTAGTATCAGGGTATCTGATAAATTAGACAGTTTTAAATATGTGGTGTTTGAAAAAAATAATTGTGTTTTGAACCCTTCTAAATTTAACAAATTTATTTTAATACTAGCGCAATTTTTAGTTTGAAGTCTTCAATATTGATTAAAAAAGGCATTTGAAATAGAATAACTTTAAATTGCAAGTGTTAAATCATTTTAGATTGTAACATTTAAAATAGTTCGGTTTTAAATTTTAATAATTTAAAGTTTCAGAATTAGAAATAAAAGCCTTTTAATGCTTGACTAATTATTCTTTAAAAACTATAAAAATATATTAATAATTTTTGAATGGGAGATTTTAAATTAGAAGCTCTTGAAATTGAACAAATGTAAATTTAAACGTCAACAATTTTACAATTAACAATTGAACTCCTTCATATAGCTAAATTTTTTTAATTGAAGATAAATTTTATCATTTCTGTATGATACTTTTTAATGTAAACAATTAAAACTAGTATGAAATTAAATAAATTCCTTCAAAATTACAGTTTTCTTTTCAAATTGGAAGAAAAATATTTTAATAGAAAGGGTTCAAAGTAGAACGATTTTCAGAGTATCAATAAACAAGAATATTACTACATCCAAAAAAAATGCTTTCATTCAACAAAATTGTTTTCTTAAAATATATTATTTTTATAAACCAAGCGTTTGTTTGATGAAGAATAACAACCTTTTTCTCTGATTTAAATCAACTTTGGTTGATTTGAATAACTATTTTTCTGAGTTTTCTAATTGTAAGATAAATCATAATAAAAAAAACCCTTGCGAATGAAAAAATTATTTAATACAAAATTCGTTAACTTTGATGGTGCCTATATTGTATTTTCGAAAGTTCAATCTGGCAAACTTCCTTCGAACATGCCTTCAGTCTGAGAGGAACGAGAGAATCGAAGAAATGAAGATTTTGAAGTATCTTGTGGGATTGCAAGACTCGACAGGTTCGAGTGTAAGGCTCCATTTTATCACTCCGATTCTGAATTCAGAATCATTTATAGAATCTCACGATAACGAGACTTCTGAGTTTAGAGTTTAGGAAACTCGGTGCCATTAAGGTCGCCAAAATCCCCATAACTATAGACGTACCCAGTTGCATCATAAACATCAAAATTGCCTCTCAGATTGCTATCTCCTTAAATTTGAATCGGCGAGAAGTACGTCACGAAGTCAAATCAGTAAAAATTTTCGCTGATTAATCAGTGAATGTAAATGATTATTTAGTGGGATTTCACTGATTAATCAGTGAAAATCCTTACTCATTAGATTCAGTGACGTACTTCTCGCTGATTCAAATTTAGAGGCACAGATACATAGAGATTTGGAGGTACATTACTTTTGAAACCGATGTACCTCAATTATTAAAATTACTTTGTAGTCACTTGCAAACAGTAAGCTGTAAATTTATTTAAAATATACGCTGCAATTACTTAAAATTTTAAATTACCCACATTTTCACGATTGCAATGAAATATAATTCATTTTTAAGCGCTGTGTCCCGTGTGGAAAAATGTCCTGGCAGTCTGGCCCAGGTTTCAGGTCTGGATTTATCTAGACTGTCTAGTCTGGAAGATTTCATCTGGACCAGGTCTGACCTTATCTTGACCGTCTAGTCTGGAAGGTCTGGTCTGTCCCAGGACTGGCGCTGATCAGCGAGCCAAGAACAAAAAAGTTATAAGTTCGATCAGCCAATTTTTTTGACATATTTCAAAAAAGTTACAGGGTGTTTAAAAAGATTGAAAATAAAAATTTCACACTATCAAAACAAGACTTTTTTCTTATCATCGTGATAGACTGGTCTGGCCCAGGTTTGGCGCTGGTAAGCTAGCCAAGAACAAAACAAAATCTAAGTTTGATCAGGACATTTTTTTGAAATATTTCGAAAAGTTACAGGGTGTCTAAAATGATAGAAAATAAGAAATTAACACTATCAAAACAAGGCTTTTTTCTTATCACTTTGACAGTCTGGTCTGGTCCAGGTTCGGCGCAGATCAGCTAGCCAAGATCAACAATTGTAAGTTCGGTCTGGCCTCGCCCAGACCTGTTGCTGATCAGTGAGCCAAGAACAAAAGAAATCTTAAGTTCGATAAGCACATTTTTTTTGCATAATTCAAAGAAGTTAGAATATGTTTCAAATTATAGAAAATAAGAAATTTTTTGGTCAGGCCCAGGCTAGACCGTCTGGTCAGCGTCAAGACTGGAAACCAGACGGTTTGGTCTGGGCCAGGCGAGCGCCAGAACATTTTTCCACACAGAGTGGTTATAACAGTTCATTAAAATGTTTGGAATGTAAAACATTCTCAATTAAAATTTTGTTTAAATACTTTTGATTTCTAGCGTGTTAAAAGATTGGTTAAAATATTTAATTTACAAATTTCACACCTTTCAAAATTGAATTTTTATTTGAAATTGGTTTAAAACGTTTGCAAGTAGACGCAATTTGATAATCGACGTACATCGGAATTCAAAGTTCTGTACCAGTATAATTAGACAAAATAAAAACAGAGTTGATTTAAGATCCGAATAAAATAACCAAAATAATAATAATTAACAAGGAATAATAAGTAGTACAAAAATATTTTTTGCAGGAAAGTGAAATCTTTTTTTAAACCTTTGTCTTTAAATCTTCATTTGAAATTAAAATCCTCTAAAATTTTTGGCTCATAATTACTTAATTTTTGAATTTATTTCCTTTTCGTCCAAAAGTAATCATATCATCGCTAGAAAAGGAAATGATCTGTTTTCCGCATGTTATTTCCAAATCTTCTTGATTAATGATTACGTAATTAAAAAATTTCCTGGCTTGTATTATTGATAACAATAATATGATCATACAACTCTCTTTATCATCTTCAGTTTCATTTTTTTCATTTTTTGAGGATTTCTTTTCAATTTCATGCAATTTTTGGATGAATCGCATTACCGTGAGATGGTTAATTAAATTCATCGTCGCTCGTCCCGCTTAGTGCAGACGCAGAAGAGGCAGTTAGGCCGACGGTATTATTGCGTACTGACAGAGCTATTGCTGCTCGTGGACATTTCGGACACGGTGGTGTCACTTTGGCGAATTCTGGGTGGTGGGGGTAGAGGTAAATTGGCACTTTCTGGTAACGGGGGTAGAACATTTCTCTGAAGATGTCCGGACATGTTGCCGACTGGTTGATAGTTGGCCACCACAATTATTTTTCCGCTCCTACTCCTGGCCTTTCCGACACCAAAGAGTCGGCTGCTGGCCCAGATCAGCTGCGTGAAATGACCTGCGCACAGGAGAAGATTCGATCAGGATAACATAAGATGCAAGAAATGCACATATCTTGAGATTATGGGAAAATACTATAGAAATTATGGTACTTGAAATTTAAATCGTAATTCTGCTATGGTTAGAATGTCAGAATTTTAAACGTTTTAGGGTGTTCGTTTTCTTTATGTTTGAAAATTAGTTATTGTAACTTAGGATTTAAGTATTCTATTTTTTAGTTGAAAATTTATCGTTTTTAGATGAAAATTCAACTATCTGGTTTCAATTGTATGCATTTTGTTATAACTTCAACTATTTGGTTGTAAATTAACATTTGGATTGAAAATTCATATTTTCGGGTAGAAAATTCAACTGTTTTCTAGAGAATTTGCCTTTTTGGTTTGAAAGTTCAATAATTTGGTTGATATTTTTTCTCTCTCTTTCATGGAAAATCTTTCTTGGTTGAAAGTGCAACTGTTTGTTTAGAAATTATTCTGTTTTGGTTGAGGATTTAACTATTTTGTTACAAATTCTTTCCTTTTGTTGAAAATTAATTTTATAAATGAAAATTTAACTATTCTATTTGTTGTTGAAAATTAATCGTTTTAAGTTGAAAATTCCACACTTCGGTTAAAAATGGATGTATTTAGTTGTAAATTCTTTTTTTAAAGTAAAATTAACCTTCTTGATTGAAAATTTAACTACTTGATTGGAAGTTTAATTGGTTCTAAATTCAACTGTTGGGTCTAAATTAATTGGTTCGTTTCTTAAAAAGTCAACTAGGTGGTTGAAAAATAATCTTCTTTAGTTAAAATGTAACTATTTTGTTAAAAATGCAATATATTTCTACTTGGAATCTTAAGTGTTTCATACTGAATATTATATGGTACGTATATACATTAATTTCCCCTCTTCTGAGAACATTTTGGGCTGTCAAGTCTGTTAAATATTATGTTTGTATGTTTTGTGTTTTATATTAGAAGTTTGTAAAAAGGGGAGGGGTAGAAAAGTTGTTAAAAACAGCGTGACAGAGTTTTCGAATGGCCCCATAGTTGCCTTCTTCTATTTCTATTCTATTGGATTATTGGTTAGTGAAATTGTTATTTATTTAATTGTACAGTAATGTATTTTCTATTATAATACGAAAAAGAAATTGAAAACTAATTCAGCCGTGGGTTGGATTAACTTTAGATTACATTAATTTACATTTCATGGAAATACAATTACGTTGAATTTACTGAATTTAACATTCCTGCGCAGATTTTAAACTAATTTCAGTGATCCAGATTGTAAAATTATTTATGTACCACGTAGGTTCTGTTGTTTGTAATCTTACATAATAACCAGAGTTTAAAGAGCAGATCATAAACTTATTGAGGTTTATGATCTGCACTGCACTCAAGTCCATATATTCAGTCAGATTCCCATAGCTTGATTATTTGCATTATTTGTTTGAGAATCATTTAATGAAATAACCTTATTTTCAAACCTAGCATTTCTCATTTAGGATATATACTTACGAAAGTTTGATATAATAGGAAACGTTTTTGTTTGCAAGATAATACTTTTCGAGGTATTCAAGAAAATCAAATACGCATTTTTCAAATCGAATGATTCGAAAACCCTTTTCAGGTTTTTCGAATATCTTTAAAAAGGAATGCATTTTTCGTAATATTTCGAAGAGAATCAGAGGAACAATATTTTGAAAGTTCTCCCTTGATATTCATGTCACTGCCTTTTTTTAAATATGTTCAATTTTCTCTTCAGATTGTTATTTTAATTTCTGTAATTACACTGTTAGAAATATCTGGTTGAATTTTCAACCACATGTGGTTGAAGTTTTATACAATTACCGTTGTTGAAAATTCAACCACATGTAATTGAAATTTCAACCATGCAGTTGAAATTTCAACCACATGTAATTGAAATTTCAGTAACGAGAAAAATTTTTTTTCGGCACAATTAGTGCATTTCAAGGCATTTATAATTTTTCAAAAATCTTAAAGAAAACCCATGAAGATTCCTGAAAAATACTGTGCTTTGAAATTCACTAACTGTACCGAAAGAATTCTGTTTGGGATCAGTGAGTTATTTCGTACGTTTGTGTCGTGTGATCCATGAGATTAACAAAGTGCATATAATATTTAAGAAAATAAGCAGCTTTAAAGAAGAAAAGCAAAAGGTCCGTTGGAATTATATTACCATAATGAGTTACGAGCCCAATCAAACTTTTCAACACTCGTTTTTGTAAACATAACCTAAAAAAGCATACAGCAGTTAGTACCAATAGTCTGAATGAAATTTTCCCATTATGATAATATTAATCCAACGTACCTTTTGTTTTCTTCTTTTCCTGAATATAATATGTCCTTGATTAATACAAACGTACGAAATAAGTCCTCGTGGGACTTTGTCTCGTTGGGCTCTGGCCTGGACAGAAATATGAGGGCAACATTGTGTATGCACAAACGTCTTATTGAATTTTCAACTACATTTGGTTGAATTTTATTTCAACTCCGTGGATGAACGAGATTTCAACCACAAATGTGGTTGAAACGTGGTTGAATTTTCAACATATTTCTAACAGTGTAGTAAATTTAAAATACATTGATATTAATTGTTCATCATTTATTGTCCTCACTTTTAGAAGTGAGGACATTTCAATAATAATGTTAAGTTTCACGTATTCTGCTACTGCTGCTGAGTTGAGAATAAAGAAAAATTAACTCCCCTGCTTAAAATGACGGATGTAATGTGAAAGGGCCACATGCACAAGTGGCGAATACTCCGGATAGTTCACTTCGGAATGATATTTTACTAAGTTAAATGTTCCATTTTATTCGTCCCTATTTCGCCGGAGGTTTAAGTTGGGAGACTGTGTCGGCCTAAGACCGAAAACGTTTCTCTGTCCGATTTCAAGCGGCCATCAGAAAATAAAATCGAATTATTTACTCTACGGAATCGTATTCAGCCCTATCCGGAATGTTTCCGGAACATAAGTTGCCCGACGGCATTTTTTCAAATATTTCTATACAAGATTGAAAACGTTTTTCTGTCCGGCTCCATCCGGCTTTCAAACTTCCTTCAGAAACGGAAAATCTAATGCCACTTGATGACATTTCATCCAACTCTATCCGGAACTTTGTTTTCTTTCAAGAGAGAACTCGTTTCTCTATCCGGCTTTAAAGCGAACATCAGAAATTTATGAGGAATTCGGCCGCGAATCTAGTTGTGTGATTTTTTTTTGGTCTACGATAGAAACCGTTTTTCCATCTGGGTCCATCCGTCTTTGAAACAGCCTTTAGAAAGTGAAAAACAAATTATTCGTCGACCGAATCTTATCCGACCCTATCTGGAAATTCTTTGGGAATTAATGCGACTAACTGCTTCTGTCTAAGACAGAAACCACTTATTTATTTTGCTCTGTCCGGTTTTCAAATTTCAGAAACAGAAGGGAAACCGGAAGAAATTTAAATAAAGAGCAGATCCTTTGGATATTATTGAATCCAACTTATTTTTTAAATAAACCTTGCGAGATCTATGCATTTTCGACTTTTTCCCATGAAATTAAAATTTTTATGACTTAAGTTATTAAGAAAAATGATGTTTCCAAAAAGGTGTAAGATTGTTTCCCTATTATAGCAACATAATGTTAGATCTCTAAGTTATATTAAACCAGCATTATAAATGATAAAATGTACTGTATATGTGAATGCATGTATGTGGCCGTCTATATATTATGAAAGTATACAAAGTGTTTTTTTGGTCCCGACAACGTTTCGAATAAGACCGGATAAAAAATCAGCCAGAGTAAACAAAATATTATATTATTTTATTCTTCATCTCTTATTTATAAGAATCTTATTTTATAATAATATTTATATAATAAGATTTTCATCTTTCTTTATTATTCAAGCAGAACGCTTCATGCGGTGATTCATTTTCTGCTATATAATTTTACCCGTAGAGAAAATTATCGGGGAACTATTCGGGGGTAGGAGACGATCTATTATGACGCTGAGTAGAAGTGAAACGTTTTTTTATGGCCAAAAGCTAGTCTGGACAAGATAATATAGTGCTAAACTGGACAAACGAATCCAGCGCTGGACTGGACGAGGTTGTCTAGCGCCAGACAGTCGGTTTTGTGAAAATCTATTTTAGATGTTTGACGTTAAAAAATTATTTCAAAGACTGTTTAAACCATGAAAAAAAAATAATTTTTTTAATATTCATTTTTCATTTTTGGTACTTTTAAACACCCTGGCTTTTTTTAAAAGAGTGAAAAAAAAAATTTGAATGAGACTCTTAGAAAATTTGTTGGTTCAGACGGACGAGCCAACACCCGATTAGGGCCCGTAAGGACTGACTAGATGATGAGGAAAAAAAATTTTAATGTTAATTTTTCCTTTTTGCTACATTTAAGCACCCTGGTATTTTTTGGAAGTGTGTAGAAAAATATTTGAATAAGCCACTAAGAAAATTTTTGGTTCTGATGGGCCAGCCAACACCCAATTAGGGCCCGAAATGAACGTCTAGATTAGATATTTTAGACAATGCCCTAACTGGATGCCAGTCTGCCCCGATAATTTCCTACATGGGTATCTTCTGTATTATAACATAGCACTATACAATTTGTAATTGCGAAAAATTGTTTCAGGTCAGGTAATTTATGATGTATACAACAAAATGGTAATCTTTAGACAGTTGTAGTCCCAGGCGGGAGGGGGGGGGGGGCACAACTCCTTGACCCCTCGAAGGTTCACATTCGAATGATGGTTTTTGTAGAGCAGATGTAATCCGTATAATTACTGATACAAGTAAATACTTTACTATACTGAAAGGCTTTATTCAAGGTTGATAAATTGGTTATTGATAAAAATTGCTCTTTTAGACTTTCAGGTTTTTAGAAAGTTTCTGTTTCCGTAGACTTCAAAGAATACAGTAAATAATTTGTGGGTTTGCGCTTTTGTGGTAAAAGATCTAAGAAATGTATACGTACGAGTATATTTTTTAATCACTTGAATATGTAAAATTGATCACATTTCGGTCATCGCCTTTCTTTAAAAAAATTGAATGAAAATATATGTTAAATTCAAGCAAATTATCAGAGATGAGGTCACGGTCAACAGCATTATATAAGCACAGTAGGTTCGGTTCAAGGACCTATCAAATACCCGCTGACCTTGCTAACAAAAAATAGTTCCCAAGTGACCGACATAAATACCTACATATGTATATTTGACACATGCAGTTGCTTCAATCGTTTTTCAACTGCGATTTTCGATACACAGAATGCTGATTTTTTTATTATTGAATAATAAATGGAAATGGAAATGTTTCTACTGCCGAGTTTAAATTTTAGAGAGGATTTTATACAGTTTTACACGTCAGATTGTAGGTATTAAAGTGTCACATTTTGAAAATCCGGATTTGTCGAGGGAAAAGAAATGTAAATTTGTACTATTTATACAGGAAAATTTGTTTTATAATTCCAAGGTACTCAAAAAGAGATTCAAATTCTGATATCAATGTTTTTTTTAGATAAAAAATGTATTATTGTCCATTGTTGTATTTAAATAATTTTTGTGAACTTAAAAAAGGGATGTTAAAGTATAAAAAAAAATTGGGCTCAACCGGGATTTGAACCCGGGACCTCTCGCACCCAAAGCGAGAATCATGCCCCTAGACCATTGAGCCATTGATATCTTATTTTATATACCGAGAGGGTATCGTGAGTTCGCGAGAGAATGTATGACGATGCTGGAAAGTTACTGTTCGTTCGAAAATCTTATTCTAAGTTATATTTAATTAGTAGAAAGATGAATTTTAATTTAAAATTCTGTTCATAAGTATTTTCATTAGTTGAATAATATAAATATTTAAAAAATTTAATTTTGTGAAATTCTTTTGTGAAATTAAAAACTAATATAACAATAATTCCAGTAAAAAATTATCTACAGTCAAGTCCGTATCCCCACACAATTTTCGTGGGGGGGGGGGGATTTGCAGCGGTGCATTTGCACACACTCAGGAAAGCATATTGAGCATGTATGTTCAATATACATATCCAATATATACTATATTATGCATTGAATTTTAATCCTGAATAATTAACAACAAAAAAACATAGTAAAGGTATTGCTTTTCAGAATCAAAACTATTTTTAAAAAAATATGCGGTACATATTTAAAAATAAATTAGTTTTTACCTGCATTTACGTTTGCATGCAAAATATCCGGTTCATTTAGGAATTCATATTGCTTGACAGCAGAATACCAATAAGCAGCAACTTCCTGTCCTGTAACGTCACAAGGCACAATTCCACCTGGTTTACAATACAAATTTTGTCCAACTTCCCGGTCGTTACGGTAATAAAATGTGTTCGTATGCGCCAGATGATTCGCCCACGTTTGAGCATATTCACACAGCTGCAGCAATTCCAGAAAGAAAATACATTTTTAATCTTTCATGCAATCGAAAACTACACTAGTAGTAGCAGTAAAACGGAAATTGTCCGATTTAGGCTTAAATTGTTAAGAAGCCGTTAAGCTTTTGTTTGTTACATAATTTATTTGTTTCCTAAAAATAAATTGTTCTGATTTGCAATAAAATTTAAACTGGATTGCAAATGAGGATTAAAGCCCAAATTCTGGATGTTGAAGAAAATAAATGTTTTTAACATTCCTATCTGATCGAATTCGTAACTAAACAACACCCCACACTCAGAAAAAAAATGCTTCGAATCAAAGAAAATTTCTTTGAATCGAAAAAAATATTCTTTGGCTCTCAGTCAAAGAAAATTTTCTTCGATTCAAAGTAATTTCTTTTCATTAAAATAAATTTCTTTGATTCAAGGAAATGGTTTTTTGTTCCAATGAAACATTTTCTTTCATTTAAAATGATATTCTTAATTTTGAAGTTATTTTTGGTTAATTGAAAAAAAATTATGTCAAACAAACGGTTTCTTTATTTCAAAACAAATATTTTTCTGAGTGCACAAATATGTTAAGCGTTAATTATAAAATGCCAGAGGAATTTTATGTAGACTTTCTCCTCTATCTCGCTTTTTTTTTTGTTTGCTTATTTGGAAAATTTAGGAAACTCTTCACAAGAATCAATGAGAAAAAGTCAATTCACTATTTTAAAACCTACTAGATTTAAAGCATAGTTGTAAACGTTTAAAAAAATTTTGTTGTTCTAATTTTCGGCACCTTTTGATAAAACATTGTTCAGGCCACAAAGAACATATATATACCAAGTTTCATACTTTCTTAATATTTGGGCCTAATTTAGGTACTAAATTATTCATTCATTTATATACATTGGAATCAATTTTATTATTTTAGAGGTAAATCTTTGTGCAAATATTCGATACTCATTATGAAAAATGTTCAATTAAAGTTGGTTTTCTTTTGAAATTTGTAGTAAAATGTTAAATGACTTAAATTGCAATGCTGACAAGAGGCCACAATATGGCAAGCAGAATGTTTACAACAAACAGAATTGCTTGCACTATGCAAGCATAATTGACGTTTATGGTGTCAACATTACTTAGTGGTCTCGTTAGATGAGGGCATTGGTTAACGGTACATTCAAGAACGTGGTAGAATGTTAGCACGTGACATGCTTTATTTTACCTGTGGTGACATCGTTAGTGGTGGGGCGTTATGCCGTTGTCGATAAACATTATGCCAACATAAACATTCTGTTATAAATTCGCTATCTCGCCAATTCGTTTCCAGATCGCTACTGTCGTACGATATACTCATTGGCCTGTTACTCAAAATCTGAAACAGAGAAAAATATGAAAGTTAATTTTTTAAATCTAATATGTGGGTGTCCGCAATTAAAAGCCTCTTATGGCCAATTTTACTTAGGAGATATGCGCGTTTTTCTGAGTCAAGGTAAAAATGATTATTTTCGGGTTTGAGTGGGGGATGATACTAGAACCTATACTAAATCTATGGGCACTATACTCATGTCCCGAAAGCAACATTATAAATAACAGAAATAAACGAAATTACAATGTTTAAACCAAAAAAAACAACTGTTTTTTGGATATTCATAAAAATTTGTTTGAGTCAAACAAATTTTGGTTGATTCCACAAAGTATTTGATTCACCCATACCATTTTTTTTGTTAAATCAACCAAATACTCCATTTACAAAAGAGTTAATTGAAACAGCGAAAAGAATTAGTTGGGTCAACTAAATATTGTTTGTCTATATAATAACCATATTCTATGGTTGACCAATGAAAATTTGGCTCATTCAACCAAATTTGTTCTGAGTGCCCTCAGACAGTTTGAAAATTTTGTCATAATAATTTGTGAATTTGGGTAACTAATCTTAAATTTAAACATTCTGAGTTATTTACAACTGCATTTTGTTGGATTCAATTACACCTCATAGAAAAAATTCTGCTTATTATTAAATTGACTGGAAATGCAACAAAATATTAAGTATATAGAGGATTTCCTCATAAATGTTGTATATTGTATATTTGAGTCTGAAATACTTATAGTTTTCTCACTTGTTTTCTTTTTCTTAGAGTCTGTTTCATCTAGTTTAAACTTTGCAGGATAAGGCATTTTGTACTTCATGATCTGAATTGATGCAGGAAGTAATACGCCTTGGAAAATCCTCTCAGTAAACTTTGACAAGACACTTAAAGTTTCCTTTGTTATATCTGGACCCGTATACT
>CAKNWT010229253.1:1155-21890 GCA_932066315.1 Andricus coriarius
AGACAATTCAACTGTTTTGTAGATAATTCATCTTCTTAGCATCAAAATTCAACAGCTTTGTTAAAAATTCATTTTTTTAGATTCAGCTCTTTGGTTGAAAATTAATTATTGTAAATGAAAATTTAGCCACTACATTTCTGGTTAAAAATTTATGTCTTCTAGTTAAAAAATCAACTATTTGGTTGAAAATTCATGTATTTTGATGAAAATTCATGTATTTTGTTGAAATTTCTTCTTTTCGGATAGAAAATTAATCTATTTTGTTAAAAATTCATCTTTTTGGTTAAGAATTTATTTCTTTTGTTAAAAATTCGTCTTTTTTAGTTGAATTCAACTGTTTGAAAATCAGTTGTTTTTTTGGTTGAAAATTCATCATTACTGGGTAAAAAGTCAACTGTTTTCTAAAAATATCGACCATTTAGCTTGTTTTTAACTTCATTCTTTTTTTGAAAAATCGTCTTTTTGGGTAAAAAGTTAATACTATTTTTTTGTTTTGTGGCTTTGGGTTCCGTAAATAATGAAGATTTAGATTTCCATCAGACATTTCGGCTATATAAAAAAAAGTGGACGCACAAAAAAAAAGTCTTAGGGTACAAAGCGCACTAAAATGTACCAAAAACTTATACCAAATATTTAACTTTCTAGAATGAATCACAAAAGAGGACCCATACATGGAGCCGAAACGTCTGATGGAAATCTAAATCTCCTTCATCATTTACGGACCCCAAACTTTCGAGAAAAATCAGCCTATTGTTCCTGTTCTGAAAGCATTGTAGACTGTAAAGTCTGATATTTTAATATTTTTACTCGCTAAAAATGCGAAAAAAATGCAAAATAAACTTGAAATCCGGCTTTAGCCAACGGCTACGTTACTTTCAGGAAGAAGGGGGGGGGGCTCAAAATAGTTCAAATTGGTAACGTAGTTTATGGACGGCCCCTTAGTGCGTTTTATATAATTTCCCAAATTTTCATATCATTTGATTATTTACCAATTCCACAAGTTTCGTATTCAGCCTTTTCTCTCTCTTTGGTCATTCGAAGAATATCCTCTCTACTTGCATGCTGCCTATTTTTCCTGCCTCCTATTGAATGTTTTATAGCTATTTGTTCCAGTTCCTCGTCATTTCGCGCTATGTATCTAGTGAGCAAAGCATATTAATTAAGATCGATTACTTACAAAGAAACGCTTTCTTAAATTATAAAGAAAATTTAAAACTAACGTTTCTAATAATTCTGCCGTCAATTCTGGTGTGTAAGGACATACGTCCACCATGTGTTTTTGAATCCATAACATTTTCTCAGCCACCAGATTCTGCTTTACGAAAGATCCGAGCTTTATTTTTTCTCGATTGGATATTCTGAAACGTACAAATACAGATAATTTTTGTTGAATAAAAGAAAGGAGATATATGCTGAACTTTACAATTTAGAGGTCGCTCATCGCAAATTTATCTGTTGTTACAGAAAAATTGCTTTTTTTTAAACGGCAGATCATAATTCAAAATTATACATAATATAAACAATGCAGCTCAATAAAATAAGTATTTTTTATGACAACTAGCGTCATTAATCGCGCGCTACGCGCGCGTTTAGCTTTCTATTTAAGCGGAAAAAATTATTCTCAATACAAAATAAAAATTGCGATCAACTATTTATTTTCTAAGTTTAATGGTCTATTTATTTTTTAGTTTACATAAATATATTTATCCTACAATGCGTGAGAAAAATGTTTTTGAAGATTTAAAAAGTAACAAGTAAAAATGTCAACAAAAAAGTTGATTTTCATCCAAATAGTTGAATTTGTGACCCAATACGATAAATTCTTAACAAAAACTGTAATAATTGATATTTCAATGAAAAATATTTATATTTTAAATTAAAAACAATTACATTCATAAAAAAACGAATCTTCAACAAAATATCTGAATTCTTAACCAAAAAAAAATTTTTTTTTCAACAAAGAAGATTAATTTTCAACTAAAAAATACGACTTTTCAACCAAAGCGTATAAAAATTAGGAATTCTCGACAACAAATGTAATAGTTGATGTATAAACTAAAAATTATTTTAATTTTAAACCAAAAAGAGTTTAATTCATCCAAAAAAGATGAATTTTCAATAAAATAGCTGAATGCTCAACCACAACAGATTAATTTTTAATTAAAGAGTTATATTTTTAACAACAAAAAAAATTCTACAGAAAGAGATGAACTTTTAAATGAAAAAGGAGAATTTTCAACAAAATGGTTAAATTTGGAACCAAAAAAGATTTTTCAGTCAAGAAAGAACAAAAATGTTAACCAAATTATAATCTGAGGAAAAAATTATTATCGACACAAAAATTGGGCATAACTAATTATTTTTAAAGTTATATTATAAATATAGTTTGCCTAGGTTTCTTAAGAAAATTCAAAAAGGTTTCTGAAAATTTCATATTTGACGAAAAATGATCAAGAAATTTTTTTATTTTACAGGATTTTACAGAACTTTAGAAAAAAAATCGAATCATTTTTAAAGACATTTGGGACCTTTAAAAAAAACTTTTAAAATTTAAAGAAAGCTTTTAAATTTTGTATTCGAAATCTTTAAAAATCTACATTTTACCACAAAACGTTTTCAATCTTTTCAAGTTTTAAATTATTCTAGAATATTTTTAAAGTTCTAAATATCTTTCAAACTTACTCGAATTTGTTCTAAAATTGTGTAAACTTCCAAAATTGAAAAATTTCATTTCAAAATATTGTACATTCTTCATCGAAATCATTGGACATTTTTAAAAATCTTTTTCAATTGTTTCTTAAAATTCATTTTTCCAAATAGAAAATCATTTTAAACTTTCCAAGGAATCTTAAGGACATTTTTTTATTCTCTGGAAAGATTTGAAAATTTTTAAAAAGCTTCTTTTTCGAAATATTCTAAAATCTACATTTTCAATTTTGTTGTTGAAATGTTATCAAGGTTTGTTTAAATCCAGCAATGTTAAAAAAATCCGCGTAAAGTCTTCCAGATTCTTGTTCGTGATATTTTAAAATCTTAAAAACTTAAGATTAATCTTTTAAAATAAAACGCAAATTAGTTAAATTTCTGTTATTTAATAATAATAATAATAATAATTTTCTGTTTGCAAGTGTGACAAAGTTTACAAATTATAGTGTGGTAACAAAATGTTAAGAACGGAATTATTTCCCAAATTAAAAAAAAAAACATTTACAATTGAATTTTCTTTTTGAATGTGAATTGTTTCTTAGTAACATAAAAATATGTCAAAAGTATATTAAAGACCTCTCAGTAAGTGGAATAGATGATTCACGTTTCTTTATAACAATTTTCTTCGCATATCTGTAAGTATCCATGATTTTTAAAAATCTTAGGATGATCTGCCATTTTCCGGGGAAATGATTTTCTGTTGTAAAAAATGATAAATTCGCAATGGAAATGTTCGAAACCAAATATCTCATGGAAGTTGGCAAATCGGTACATGTTTATTAATTTAGCAGACAATCATACTAATGAACATACTTTTTTGTTTTCTTCATAATCGCGATGGACTTTCTACTATTTGGATGTAATACCTTTTTCGCCTTCGCTAACTCCTTCTTCATAGTTGTGGACTGAAATTAAATTTAAATTTAGAATAAATTATATTATCATTTACAAAAATTGTAAATAGGATTACCAGATGTCCTGTTTTATTAGGAAAATTGTCCTGATGTTTTGTGCTATGTCCTGATTATTCAGGTCCAAAAACGACAATTTGTGATATTTATTACGCGGACCTAACTTTTGTTCACAATATCTGAGGGCGAAGACTCATTGTAACTATTCCAAAACAAAATTTCAAGAAATTGACATGTGTGGCATTTTACTGACAGAATATTCGTTTTTGGCATAAAAATTCCACATTTTCGATTCAATGGTTTTTTTATTGACTAAAAATTCTTGTTTGAAAGTTCGTCTTTTTTGGTTTAAAAACTCATCTATAAAAATATAATCTTTTTTTACAGAAAATTCAACGGCTTGGTTGAAAACTAATCTTTTTTAATCACGGATTTTCAACTATTTTGTTGAAAATTCGTTTTCTTTGAATTGAAATATCAACTGAAAAATTTTTCGTTGAAAATTCAACTACTTTGGTAAACATTCTTTTTTTTTGGTTCATGATTCATCATTTTAATTCAAAAGTTTTTTTCTTTGATAATTGGACTATTTTGTTACAAATTAATTTTTAATTGGTTGAAAATTAATTTTTTTAACTAAAAATTTAACAATTCCATTTTTGGTTGAAATATATATTTTTTAGTTGAAAATTCGTATTTTTTTGGTGGAAAATTAATCTTTTTGGTCGAAAATTCAACTATTTGGTTCAAAATAATATATCTTTTTGAAGATTCATCATTATAGTTGAAAATTCATTTCTTTGGTTAAAAATTTAATTGTTTTATTGAAAATGCGTCTTTTGTGGTAAAATATTAATCTTCTTAGTGAAAAATTCATCTTTTTGGTCGAAAATTTATATTTTTTGATTAAAAATTCATGTATTTTGTTGAAAAAATACCTACTCCATTTTTTGTTGAAAAATTATATTTTTTAGTTGAAAATTCATAGATTTTGTTGAAGATTCGTCTTTTTTGGCAGAATGAATCTTTGTGGTTTAAAATTGATCATTTTGGTCGAAAATTCAACTATTTGGTTGAACATTAATTTGTTTTTTGGTTAAAGATTCCTTACTTTAATTGAACATTCATTTGTTTTTGTTAAAAATATAACTATTTTGTTAAAAATTCTGGTATTTTGTTAAAAATTCATATTTTTTGTAGAAATTTAATCTTATTGGTTAAGCATCATTTCTTAGGTTAACTAGTCTACGTTCAAGGACCCTGAATTTAAATACTTATTGTATACACACATTCAAACTGAAAGAAAAATATATAACGGTCAGGGAAATTGAAAATTTCATCAGGGAAAAGTTAGGGAATTGGTATTTTGTAGCAAGCTATTTTTTAAATAACGCGCCTTAACTCAAATTGTATTAGGGGTGGGGAAAATTAGCGTTTTCGAAAGGGGGGTGATAAGTGGGATAATTTTTGATTATCCGATCAAGCCATCTGGTCACCCTAATCTAATCACGTCTTAAATTTTAAGAAAAATAAGGATTTCAGACCAATAAAAGGGGTTTAAAAAATGAAATTCTTGAAAAATTAATAAATTGAAAAATTCATCCGAGGGTACCAATTTCTTTTAGAAATACTATAATAATATAAAATTGTTGCTCAAGTTGATTATATTAATTTTGACAGTGGTAGACGCAACTCAAACACATTTAATTGATTTATATTTTGGAGATATTTTTCTGCATGTAAACATGTGCTGGAAACTTTAAATAAAAATAATAAATAATATCAAAATTGCAAACGATAAAAGAATACATAACTTAATGTAGGTATTTAACTTGGAAACGTAAATGATTTGACTTACCATTTTGTCTTTTATCTTGCAGTAACAACTATAATTTTCTAGCATTTAGAAGTGTATTATTTATATAAAATAACAGTTAAATTGTTTAAAATATGTTTTGAACGTTTTGGAGCCCAAGCACATGCTTAAAAACATAACCTGCGAAACTAAAAAGTCTGTTGATGTGGCGCTCCTGCTATCTATCGGGCCTTTTTTGTACTATGCCAAAGCGCGGGATTTTCAAATGATTTTTTCCTAATGTAATAAATTTAATAGGTAATGCTATAAATATTATTAATAGAATCATTACATTGGATTTTAGTTTTGTATAAATCATCTCTTGATTTGAATTTATAATATACAAAATGAACAAAATTTTACTTTGCAAAATAATAGAGGTAGAAAAAATGTGTTGGTGTGACAACAATATTTACCAAATTTCTTCCACCTTTCAAAATATTTATCAAAATTAGTATTAAAATTTTAGTTTGTCATACTGAATATTGAGCTTTATGTTACTAAAATAAATGTCTTACATTCAATTTGGTACAAGCATTCAATTCGTGAATGTCTGTAGCTTTTGTGACAATATTAATTGTTTACTGCAATATTGAATATATGACATATTTAAATACTCTGTAATCTTTCGAATTGAAAATTTAAAAATAAAAACAAGGATGTCATTTCTGGATGGGAAATGGATTCAAATCCAGCTCAAGGCAAAAAATATGGTTAATTTAAGATGTAAAAAAAAGGAACTGCGACAAAAGTAAAAAGTTTCTTAACAAAATAAAATAAAAAATTTCTATAAGAAAAACTTTCTTTCTGTGCATTTTTAGTATTTACTCTAAAATTCTATATTGCCAGGTACCATACTTCCAATTTAAAATTGTATACATTTGTTGTGAGACCATCTTAACATAAAAAAACAATCACATGGGCCATGGTCACATGCGTCCAAACATGACAGTTCCATCAACAACAATTTTTTCAATTACTTTAACGGTATTTTTACTAATAACCGTTTACCTCCAGAACGTTGAATCTTTTGGAAAGCTTCGACCAGAAAAATACAATTTATTAAAAAATGGGTGTAATATTCGAAAAACAAAAATCGAAAAATCTGCAATAAAAGATAACGAAAACGAAACCAATACAGATGGTTATATAGATCCTCATTATAATTGTGATACTTTGGAAAAAGACATCGTTCAAACAATTCCTTACCAATCAACTTCATCTTCTTTTTCCACTTCATGTGGTATTGTTGATGTCAGTTTTACCTCCGCTTGTATTAGATGTGGCATGTGCCTAGCCATTGCTCAACAGGTTAATTTTTATTATGATACATTTATAAAATTTCATAATTTATCCTCATATCCCTCTTTTATGAAACATTATTTTTCAAACTGCAAGTAAATAAAAATTTCACCTAAGTAGTAGCAGTCTTACATCTAGATTAGACTAAATAAGCCAAATTTGTCGAAAAAGCTTGAAACTTGATACATGTGTATTGAAACTCCTGTATCTTTATGAATAATGAAGATCATTTACTTTTTCTATTTTATTCTTATGGGGGAACTCCTCGATTTCCCAAGTCCGTAAATAAATTTAAGAAAACTCACGAATTAACAAAATCGAGTCCCTTTTTCTGAAAATAATTTTTTTTATCAAAAAGAATATGCGAGAAAAGGGAAAATATCTAAAAAGAACGTCGTTCTCCTTGAAGAGTTATATAAAAAGTTTCTTTTCTATTTTTCGATATTTTCAAACAAAAATGTCACCGTTTCTTTGGTAATTTTATAAAGTTTTTGGAATTTTATCCTGAAATTTTGTTTAGGTTTCAAAGAACGCATGTACTAAGTTCCATGCTTTCTTAATAATTTGAACCTAATTTGAACAATTTCTGTTGTACCGCTACTAAAAGCAATTGGACATAAAACTACTAGTCACAAATGAAGGAATATGATTTTTTTTTTATAATAGCCGTACATTTCTACTACCACTCCCTAAATTCGTATTACTAACAATTCACTGAAATTCTAGTAAACGAAAATAGTTGGCTATAAAATCAGTTCTTTTAACTGCATAATACTTGAACTTTTCTGTAAAATTAAAAGAAGCAGATTAAAATAAATTTTTTTCAGATGAATCAGACACTGGTTGATGTTCATGAAACAATGATGCCAATGCTTTGGCTCAACGACACAGATGCCACTCTCCTTTTGAGGACAATTTGCGACAATTCCTTTGAACAGTAATATTTCACAAATTCTGAAATGAAATTCAAAAGCAAAAATATCTGTTTCATGAAAATAATTTGATTTAATTTATTGAGCCCAATTTATATTTTTATTTAAGTTATAGTTTACGTGAACTCGATGGAAAGCATCTCATATGTGATCGAACACCAGGTGCAACACTCGTCACATCCTCAGTAGATGGGCTGTGGGAAAAACAGTAAGTGGATAAAAATTGTATACTTAAAATTAATTTGTATTCAATAAAACAACTCGATTAGTTTGAAGAAAAAATGCAATGATTATCTTGACGAAATGGGTTCATTACGATTATATGAACGATGGCAAAGATGGTGTAACAGCAACGAAGATGATTCAGAGTCACCCGATTTATCTACAATTTTATGCAGGTATATATTAAAAAATATTTATTAATATTTATAATGTACATATATGATTATTGTCAATAACTTTCCGAAACTAACGAATAAAAAAATATTTTATAAATGCATATTTTTTATATATAATGATAGTATTGCCAAGTTTCCTGAGTTTTTATCAACACCCAGTATCGGTAGTTCTGCAATTTTGTGTAACTTACTTGTATGATAAGAAAAATTCAAGGAGAATTCCCGTTTTTAATTTCATTCTAGCAGTAGCTCGAGGTCAATGTAGATAAAGTTACACTCCTATATATTGACGCTATACAATCTACTTGCACTGGAAATATTATGCTTAAAAAGCATTTTCATTTTTCTTTAAATAAATTGAGCCGACGGTGCAAAAATCACCAGATTTTCTTCCGGCTTCAAGCTTGGCCTTAGATTTGTAATTTTTAATGGTTTGATCTCGGACTAAGCCAGATAGGTTATCTGGATTTGTGCTTGATAGACAAATTTATTTTGGTTAAAATTAAATTTGGGAAAATGTGTATTTAAACGGGGAAGTTAAGTTCTTATTATTAAAATTCATACTTAATTTAACTGTATCTAACAAATTACTTCTTAAAAACTTGGGTTTATTTAAAGTGAAAATAAAATAATGAAATAAAATAAATATTTCACTCTGAGGTGAATTTTTAATATTCGGATACACAGTAGGATGATCCAAACATTTTTTTTTATTTCCATGCTCCCACCTCCCGCCCCCATTTGTTCAAAAAAAAAGGATATGTCTATTTTTTGTTTCGAGAAGAATTGATATGATATTACTTTTTGAATTTCATCCCCAAAAGCTTGTTCTACAGGTTCCCAAAAAACCATGATGAGTAAAAAATTAGGTTTTGCCAGTTTGTGTAAAAATTTGTAGTAAAAATTGTCTGCAATACATAAAATATGACTTTCTACTGATAATAAAATGTTTCAAAAAATTGTTTAAAAAATGTTTAATTGTTTATAGTATTTTTCTATTTGAATAGATGTAGAATGTCGCATTTTTTTATTATTCAAAGTTAACAAAAATAATTGTTCAAACAATTAATTTATTATTGTTTATAGCTATCTTCTCTAAGAGTAATGCAAGAATGTTCCGGCTTTTTTCTTAAATTTTCACCTTTTTGTCAACTTTTCAGAGCGAGTGAGGTAATAATTAATCAAAGTTAATAAAGTATTTGTTTAACCAATTTATTATTGCCTATAACTATCTTCTATCAGAAAAATACTAGAAAGTTGCATTTTTTCTGGAACTTTCAACTTTTCTTTGGCTTTTTAGTCATAAACAAATATTAAATAATAATCAAAGAGAATCATTAATTTTTTTCTTAATGAAGTATTTCTACTTTTTTGATAATGTCTCAAAAATATGAATTTAAAGAAAAAGGCTATGTTACAGTAGAGATAAACACAAACAGGTGTAAATCAAATGATTGATTGCTGTAAGTCTAGCATGAAATGAGAGATGAATTAATAATGTCTAAGTTTTTATTTCAGAAACGAAATATTATTATTTGTTTATAACTAGCAAGCCAAAGAAGAGTTTAAATTTTCAGAAAAGACCGCAACTTTGTAGCATTATTCTAGAGAATATTATCATAAATAATAATGACTTGTTTAAAAAATTATTTTTCTTCAAAATATTTTTATCTTAAAATTTTAATTATAAAATATTAATCATTATAATTCATTTAATTAAATATCAATATAATATTAAATTTAAAATAATGGGTAAAAATCTTTTTCAAATTAATATTATTAATTTACCTTGCTCTATGCGAAAAGTTGACAAAAATTTAGAAATTTCAGATGAAACCCCGAATTTCTAGCATTACTCTAGGAGAAGAGAATAACAAACAATGGAAAATTGTTCAAACAATTAGGTTTGTTAACTCTGAATAATTATTACCTCACTGAGATTGAAAAGTTGAACATAGGTTGGGAATTTCCGAAAAAAACGCGACTCTCTACCTCTATTCGAAGAGTAAATTGCTATAAACAATAATAAATTGGTTGAATAATTTTTTGAAACAATTGATTATCAGTGGAAAGTAATGTTTTATGTATAACGAAATTTTTTTATTAAAACAAGCTACAAAAAATCAGAAATTAGGGCCCAAAACTCTCAAATCCCAATTTTTTACTCATAGGGGTTTTTTGGTACCCTCATAAAAAATAATGCTTTTGGGGATGAAATTCAAAATGTAACTTTTGATTTCTATTTTATGGTTAATTTTAAAGAGCCATCAAATAACAACTTGATATGCTTAATATTGTTGATTCTGGAAAAATGGTACAAAACGTATTTTTTTCTTGTGGGAAATACGTATTAAATTGCATGGGGTTTGCAAGATCTATGAATATAAATTTGTTTCAAAAGAAAAACATAAGTTTTTTCGACTCAAACAAATTGGTGTGGTCAGAGCATGAAAATTAAAAAAAAATCCAATGCGTTTTTGGACCATCTAATACACAATTAAAAAATTAACAATTTTTTTATATAATAAAATGGATAGGAATTAAAAATTGAAGAGGGCAAAGCTTGGGCTAGATCGGAGATTTGGTTTACGGCAAATAATAATAATGATAATTCACATATTGTATTACGTATAATTTACATACGTATATTATTATTTGTGAAACTGTCTTTCTATATTTAGATTATGTTTACATGTTTAATATTTATTCTGAGTTACCAAAGTTTTTTCACCTATCTAATTACTTAAATTCATTAACCTTAGAGACGACACCGCTTTCTTTCGAGATTGCAAGAGTATCGAAGAAGAAGACAATAAACGTGTAACACCATCCGAAATTTACAAAACGCACGTGAAAATTTTAGCTGAATTGAAATGGGGATAGGATCTTACAAAATAAGTGAAATATTTTTATAAGTGCTATTTTACATTAATTTAATAAAATTTACTATGAAAATACGTATTCTTTTATAATTGAAAAGGAATGACTAGATCGCGACCAGGCTTTGTATTCAATATATCTTCATGCTGAGATTTCTTTCTTTTCCTCGGCGATGGTCCCCGTGGATCAATTTTTGATTCTGGAAAAGGGATCAACATCGAAGTCTTCTCTTGTGTCCTAAATTTGTTTGTTTTTGCAAAATGTGAATTTGCCTCTTGTTGGGCTGCAGTCATTTCTTGCAAATTCGAATGGGGCATTAAAAAGGACCAACCAGTCCGAACAGGAGTTTCCTCTTCTTGTAGATTCGAGGCTCTTGTGAGCAAATTGTTTCTTCGATGAGCACGAATACTTCGAAAAAAATGATCCTGAACAATTATTCTATTAGTCCATATTCTTTCGAAAAGACAAAGTACTAAGGATATAACCATTCCACCTAAAAGAAGCCCAAAAGCAGAATAAACATCTACAAGACTTGCACTGTTAAAATTAGAGGTGTCCTGACACTTTGGCATTTCTGGCAACATCTTCTCCTTGATCCTGTCTAAAACTCCATGCTCCCGAATCCGAAAGATGCTGTAATTATAATAACATTTATTTAGGATTTAGATAAATTTAAAATTTGTATAATTTCTCATTCGACTCTCAAGTTGCAGATTCTAGCACATCAAAATAATGTAATATTGTATATTTATGAAAACCTTAAATTGATGATCTTTTTATATGGGCAAGAATGAGCCATCGGAAGAGCCACTGATGAAAATGTGTTTTCAAGTTGCAATTCTTTTAAACTGCACTGGTTACGAATTAATGAAGATTGAAGCATTTTTCGGGCATCTGCAGCCCCGACAAAAAATCCATAATTGCCCCTGATTGCCTTTTTGAGACCAACGACTGTTTCTAATCTGGATTCACGATTATCAAATGCCTTTATGTACAATTTACGAAGATTGGAATCATTTGAACTCTGAAAATTGATACTATCAAATTTAATACTTCGAATAAAAAATTATCGAAGAACAAAAACATTAAGGTTCAAACCTTCCAAGTTTGAAACACGCTGAGGATAAAGATGTGAATTTTACAATTTGAACAACTTCAGATTGAATCTTTGTAAAAACGAAAAGAGAGGAAAATATTGTATCATGCTATAAATCTTTGAATTTTAATGCTTATGCTATATTTGGGGCATTCCATTTTATATGAATTCATCAATCAAAATTTATTAGCACATTTGATAGACCTTTCTATTAAACTCTGGCTATCTAGAAATCTTATACTTTTCTATCATCATATTTTAAATAAAATTCTATCAAATCTTATCAGTAAAAAACTTGAATTAAATTCTAGGTTTCGGGATCTAGGATATTTTTATCAAATTTTATCCATCGAAAAATTTGATACTTTCCTATTAACAGATTTTCATGATGTCTCTATCAAACTTTAGCAATACAAAACTTGTATCATGTCTTATGTTCCATAAGTTTGGAAATTAGTATTAATTTGGATACAACGAGAAATCTGATGATTTTCTACCAAGAGATTCTCTTTAAACCTCTGTATCAAAACTTATCCTCAAAAAACTTTTGACATATCCTATCTTCCACAATTTCGGACTTTTCTATCAAATTCTATCTGTCGACAAATCTTATACTTTTCCGTCAACAGATTATTATTGAAATTCTATCAAATCTTATTGTTACAGAACTTTTATTAAATACCATTTTCAAAAATCTTGGAAGATTTTACCTAGCTTTATCCGCCTGGAAATCCTACTAAATATTAACGACTCCAGACTTATATCAAATCCTACTTATCACAATCTTGGAAATTTCTGTCAAACTGTATCCGTCGAGAAGTCTAGTGCGGATAAGATTTATTAGAGTTTTAATAAAAAACTGTTAATAGAAAAAGTATAAGATTTTACCTCGGATATAATTTAATAGAAATTCTCGAGATTTAGAGATATAGAATTAGATACGAGATTATATTAGATTCTCGACCGATAGAGTTAGATAAAAACTTAGAAAATTCTGAAAAATAGGATTTGACACAAGTCTTGTGTGGTTAAGATTTAATAGAGTTTCAATGAAAAAATGTTGATAGAAAAGTATAAGATTTCCCTAGAAATTTTACAGATTTGATTTGATTTATAATAAAAAAAACGTATTAAAGTGGACCGGAATATGGAATATGATATAAGACTAGATTTCCACTAAAAAACATTTTAGAACGGACAGAAATTATGGATATAATCGTTGATAAAATTGTATAGGATTTCTCTAAAAGAAGCGGGTTAAAATAGATTATCATTATTAATTAATTGATCATTTATTTATTTTAATAGAATTTCTATCAAAATCGCTTGGTAAAAATATAAAAGAAATTCTCAACATTGCGGATACAAAATACGGATTGAAAAGTATTAATTTTTATTTATCATATCCTATCAAGCTTTTTCAGCAGGGTTTTCAATTAAATGTTGCGTTAAAACCAAACCAAATAAAATTTGTAACAAACGAATTCGAAAGCAAATTCGACAAGTTTCCTTTCTATAGTTTTTTTTAAATTGGGAATTTAAATTTAGATTCGCGGTAGTGAATCGCCGCCAAGTAAAAAAAACACGCGAATATATTTTCTCAAACTATCTATGCACTTATCAAGATTCGCGGTAGATAATTGCTGTCAAGCAAAAAAAAAACCGCGAATATATTTTCTCAAACTATCTATGCACTTGACCTCTTTTGTAAATATCTCAACCAATTCTTTATTGATTTGCATAAAACCTTCTGGAATTAATTAAAAATCGCTAAAAATAACTTACGTGCATTTTCCATTTCTTTATAGAAACTGGATACAGCAGATTTAGAAAACATGAAAAATGTATTATTTTTAGCAGTTGGCCTACAATATTTAACTGATTTGTCTCAAAATTTTAGAATAAATTTGCTAGATAAGGATCCAGTGCCATTTAAAAAAAATGTGTATTCATTGATTATTTCTAGAATTTATATTTCACTTGTTATGCCCAAAATTCAATTTTTCAGCAGTCAAGTTGATATATAGCATAAAATATTTAACCGTTTTGTCTAAAAGTTTTAGAATAAATTGACTAGAAAAAGGTCAAATGCCGTTTGCTAGGAAATTTTGATTCATTAATTATTTCTAGAAATATTTCACTTTTTATGCCCAAAATTAGATTTTTTAGCAGTTCAGTAAACCTGTAGCCTACTATATTCAGCCGATTCGTCTAAAAATTCTAGGATGAATTGACTAGATGAAATTCAAATTCCGGGTTTTAGAAAATTTCGACTGGTTGATTATTACTCGAAATAGTGCACTACTTTTTAGGCCCAGAATTCGATTCTTTATAACAGTTGAGTCCACCTGGAGCTTACACTATTGAACTGAGTTGTATACAACATTTTCAACATAACTTCGCCAGATGAATATCTAGGACTGTGTTTGGCGAAATTTTGATTCATTAATGAATTTTCAAGATTTTGCACTTTCAATTGAAAAAATTGGATTTTTTTAAACAATTCAGATAACACCATTATTGAACCAATTTATACAAAGTTTTCAACATGATTCTGATAGATTAATAATATCTACGACTATGCATAGAGAAATTTTAATTGAATGATTATTTTTCATGATTCTCTACTTTTTATTGTAAAAATGGATTGTTTAATCGTTCAGACGAACTATCAAATCTATTTCTACAAAATTTGCAACGTAACTCTTGGTAGATGAATATCTAGGAAAACGAAAAAACTGTTTATAGTTATATTTTCATTTATGATATCAATATCAGTACTTGATATATGCATTATATTGTGTTAAAAATTAAATATTCTTATCACTTTGAAACGAGTATTTTATTTATTAAAAAAAAGTGAAATCTCTCCATATCTCGGGAACCATATAATATGGTCGCTTATGGTTATGCACCTAGAATCGAGTCCTATGGTACTAAAATTTACCGTAGCTCGAAGAAAATGAAAAACACTTGTTTTTCGCAGTGTGCTCATATGAAATGTAATGCCGCATCCAAAAATAAAATAACTATAAATTTTTTGTTTACTCGTATATATTCGTCCTCGTTGATACTGTATCCTAATTTGAAGTAATTGTATTGTAGGAGGTCATCGAGTGTTTTTATGCCATTATTTTGAACTGAAAGGATTGAAGTTATGAATCCAGAATAAGCATTGTAGATCACTAAAGCAAAAAATAAACTAGATAATAGAACAGCTTTTCCTGAGCGACTTTTTGGTGTCCACGGAGAACCTAAAATTAGTTCAATATAAATTTGCCATGAATTCATGATAATTATTTATTAGCAATTTCTTGAAAAATGTACTGAAGATCACTAAAAAAAAGTTTAAAAGAATTAGCACCTTGCATGCACATAATGCTTAAGCACCAAAGTGTTGCTTCTCCAAGTTCTGCATCTCTCTCATTCTCATTGTGCAAAACCGCCTTAACTACATAATTTGTAGCTTCCATAGCAGCTACTATGATAATAAAGGTGCCGGCAACACAGAGAAGTAGGCGATAATTAAATGGTTCCAAAAATATATTTCTCATTGAACCATAAAAAGGAGGTGAATAGTAGACGTTTCTCCTGAAATAAAATGGAATACAAATTAAAATTTGGGCAATGTGAAAGCATGCTATAATAACTAAAGAGTAGTTTATAGAATGTTGGAGAATATTTCAGAAGATAGAATAAAAAAAAATTATATTCTGAAATATTTTGAAATCTTCAGGAATCTTTTTAAAGGCTCAAGAATATCTAGGCACTAGAAAAATTTTTTAATGTTCTAAAATGTATTCGAGTACATTTAATAATACTCAAAAAAATCTAAGTCATAATTAAGAATTTAGACTACAACTTTTTAAATTTCCATGATGATATTGATTGTTTTTTTGTACACTAGAATAGCTAAGTTTAAAATATGTCAAGGGTTTCCTGAAGTTCTTTATAATCTTCATAACACTTATTTTACTGGGATAATTAGCTTAAGCTCAGCAGATATTATAGGAAAAAAAGTTTTTCAAAAACACTTCTTTATGGTTCATGTAAACGATCTGAATAATCTGAACTGAATGAAGCTAAATTAAGAAAAAATAAAATTGTTTTGACTTTTTTGATAAAATAATAAAATATTTAATCAATATAAAATGGATAAATAAACATACATAGATTTAACAAGAGGGTAGCTAAAGCTCATTTCTTGTTGTCTTTCAGTACTAATAGTTATGTACCCTAAACCGATATCCACATTTCCAGAAACAACATCTCCTAGCAAATCGCTCCAAGCTTTGTTCGTCACTGTTCCAATTTTCTCGTAAGCTGTCACTTCAATCCTATGAATGATAAATGTGTAATAGTTCTTTTTACCAATTTTTTAAAGGCTTAGTTATTCATAAATATATATGCTTTTTCAAAAATAAGCATCATCTCTAAACTACCCGGATAGCAAAAAAGTTTCCCTGAACATTCCTGAAACCTTCCACTGCAATTTTCCAGGAATGTTCAGGAAAACTTTTGTGCTATCCGGGTGGGCTTACGTAGTATTTGAAGAGTTTGCAATTACATGCATAAAATCTATAAGAGGCTCTATATCATTGATTTCTTCGTCACTCGTTGGATCCGTTTTCGCATCCTTAGTACCATTATGAATACCAACTTTGATAGGAAAACCGTAAAAATTCGTCCTCAATTTGACGCCGAGGGGAGTTTTTATTAAACGAGTTTCTGGATTCCAGGCTCCAAGAGGATTGACTTGCATGCTCGAATTTTCACTCACACGTATTTTATAAACATGAATAAGATAAAAAGCCATTGTATCATTTTTAAGAGTAACATATTCCTTGTTTGTTTTAGGCGATGTTTTATCATCTGTACTATTTTTGCAGGAGTTCATCATCCTCTTATATTGGTTACGTGCTTTATACCTTCTGAGAGAAGGACACGTTCTGGAACGTTAATATAAAGAGTACAAAAGTAAAAATGAATTCTAAAGAATAATTTAGATTAAAATAATATTTAAAGTAATATCAAATTAGTACATATTCCAGAAACGATGAGAGAGGTCATCCTCTTCTCTGGAAGAAAGAAATGAAGAAGCTATAACAACGTCACTATCAATGCCAATTTTTAAATCGCGAAGAACTGAATCAATAACAGTGCTAGATTCATTGGTGGTTACCATTAACCAGGAAATATAATAATTGTAAAGTAATTTGGTTGAAGCCTACAAAGAAAGAAAATTGTAAAACATCACTTTATAGTAATAAAAATTGATATTCGAATCACAATTATAATTAAATGAAAATTGATCTAAATGTATACCACTTGAAGAATATTTTCATTGTCAGTCAAGTTAAGTCCGTCTAAAAGAACAACGGCAGCAACGCGATGTCTTCGAATTTCGAGAGTTTCAAAAACTTTTGAACCAACTCCAGGCTGCAGGGAAGTTTTAATTCCTTTCTTTCCGAGGCACTCTATCAACGGTCTTGCATATTGAAATGCACAATCTACAACAAAACATATATAAATTTGTGAAAATATAAGAAAGTGTATTCAGTTGAATTTATTAGTAATTTTTATTACTTTATCGTTCTCATTAAAAAATTACGTATTTTTCTTAAAAAGAGGGATTTCTTTCGAATTGTAAGACTCCCTATTTCAAGGGAAATATTTTTTCTCTCGATTTTTAAAACAAAAGATTTGCCCAAAATGTTTGTCAATCTAAAACATGAGAATTTCGAAACAAGAATTAAAACAGATTAAGTTTAAGATACAGGATTTTATATTTTTTATGATAATATTTCTAATGGAAAAGTCTTCCTCCAAGTTAGTATATGTATATTACATTTTTTAACATTATATTACAAATATCATTTTTAACGCTTTGGGTTTTCGAACCTACATCTATACCTAAATCTATTGTCTACCAGGAAAAAACCATCCTCATAAGGCTCAAAAAAGTTAAAACACCAATTTTTGAACTCTCTTTGTCTAATCAATTTTTTTTATTATCATGCGACTTCATATAGATGTAGAATAAATGAACTGTTAACTGAAATATAAATAAAATAATTTTTAAATAAATTATTTAAGTCGATTACAATTTTCCTTTGCGTAATATTTCATTTCTTCGCCGTTTTAGACCATTTTACATATTTTACGGCTGGTTCCGATCGTGGAACCAGCCGTAAGCCGTTACTGGGCGAATTGCCGACTATCTGTACTGGTGGCCAATACTGGGCCACCACTGCGCCGGTAGTGAACTCCGGCGGAATCCAGAATTTTTAACCTGCTGGCACGGGATGAAAAATATTTGTCGCAACTTCTAAATTAAGCAAAAATTTAAGAAATTCTTCATTCTTCATACAGGAAATAATAAAAATATAAGCTTCTTATTATACATCTTCTTGCTTTAAGGATCCCCATAGTTGAAAAACTGAGCGGTTTAATTTTAACTTTAATAGGGTTCGTCATATAAATAGGCCCCGAATTTGGTTGAACCTTCAAGAATTTATTACCTGGATTCTTTTTACACTCGCGAACAATATTCGTTGCACATTCTTCTTACGAAATTATTTAAATCGCCAATTTTTTTATTTACGCACGACCTGTTATTCACGATGCATTATGTTTCACCCCATTGCTAGGATATCTTTAAAAACAAATGAACACATATTGTATGCGATACTCAAGTATAGATGAAGCATATCATATCGATACCTGCATGTTAAAAACACCTCTCTTAAAGTGATCGTCTAAAACGACCACTCTTGCGTTGGTCGTCTAAAAGAACCACTGTGTTTTTTGAGTTGGCCCCTCGTTTCAGCACGCATATGTACACGGCAAACAGCAGATAGGTTTAGTAATTTTTACTCTCCCGTATAATAGATAATTTCTAAATACTTTGAATTCACGGGTTTCAAGAAATTCACGGAATTCAAGGAATTCACGGGATTCGCGGAATTCACGAAATTCAAGGAATTCACAGCATTCAAGAAGTTAACGGTATTCAAGGAATTCACGGATTTCAAGGAATTCAAGAAATTCACGAAATTCAAGGAATTCATGAAATTCACGGGACTCAAGGAATTTACGGAATTCAAAGAATTCAGAGGGTTAAAGGAATTCACGGAATTCACGGAATTGAAGGAATTTACGGATTTCAAGGAATTCAAGGAATTAATGAAATTTACGGAATTCATGAAATTCACGGAACTCAAGGAATTCACGGAATTCAAAGAATTCAGAGAGTTCAAGGAATTCACGGAATTCATGGAATTGAAAGAATTCACGGATTCAAAAAATTCACGGAATTCACGGAATTCAAGGAATTCACGGATTTCAAGGAATTCACGGAATTCACAGAATTCACAGAATTCACGGAATTCAAGGAATTCACGAAATTCACAGAATTCACGAAATTCACAGAATTCACGGAATTCAAGGAATTCATGAAATTCGCGGAATTCAAGGAATTCATGGAATTCAAGAAACTCACGGAATTCGAGGAATTCACGGAAATCAAGCAATTCACGGAATTCGAGGAATTCACGGAATTCAAAGAATTCACGGATTTCAAGGAATTCATAAAATTCACAGAATTCATGGAATTCAAGGAATTCATGGAATTCAAGGAATTCATGGAATTCAAGGAATTCATGGAATTCAAGGAATTCATGGAATTCAAGGAATTCATGGAATTCATTAAATTCACGGAATTCGTGAAATTCACGGAATTCATGAAATTCACGGAATTCAAGGAATTCATGAAATTCACGGAATTCATGAAATTCGCGGCATTCATGAAATTCAAGGGATTCATTAAATTCAGGGAATTCCAGGAATTCAAGGAATTCACGGAATTCAAACAATTCACGGAATAAAAGGGATTCACGGAATTCAAGAAATTCGCGGAATTCGCGGAATTCACGGAATTCAAGAAATTCACGGAATTCAAGGAATTTACGGAATTCAAGGAATTTACGGAATTCAAGGAATTCACGCGATTCAAGGAATTGAGGGAATTCAAGGAATTCGTGGAATTCATGGAATTCAAGGAATTCACGTAAATCAAGGAATTCACGTAATTCAAGGAATTTACGTTATTCAAGGAATTCACGGAATTCAAGAAATTCACGCAATTCAAGGAATTCACGCAATTCAAGGAATTCACGCAATTCAAGGAATTCACGGAATTCAAGGAATTCACGGAATTCAAGGAATTCACGCAATTCAAGGAATTCACGGAATTTAAGGAATTTACGGAATGCAAGGAATTCACGGAATTCAAGCGATTCACGGAATTCAAGAAATTCCCTGAATTCCATGAATTCTTGGAATTCTTCAAATTCCTTGAATCCCGTGAATTGCCTGAAATCCGTGAATTCCTTGAATTCCGTGAATTTCTTGAATTCCGTGAATTCCGTGAATTCCGTGAATTCCGTGTATTCCGTGTATTCCGTGAATTCCTTGAATTCCGTGCATTCCTTGAATTCCGTGAATTCCCTGAATTCCGTGAATTCCTTGAATTCCTTGAAATCCGTGAATTCCTCGAATTCCTTGAATTCCGTGAATTCCTTGAATTCCGTGCATTCCTTGAATTCCATGAAATCCGTGAATTCCTTGAATTCCGTGAATTTCTTGAATTCCGTG
>CAKNWT010229327.1:826-11971 GCA_932066315.1 Andricus coriarius
CCATTTGAAATTACAAAGTTACCCCCACCCCTGCCTCCTGTGGGGGTGGGGGTGGGGTAAATTTTAACAAATCTTTTTTCCCCCTCGAAAATAAAAAGTTTTTATTCCAGACATTTTTTCCGTAGGATGCGTATTTTTTGAGATATTTCGTTGTCTCAAGTTAAAAAAAACACCCTGTATATACGGATAGATGAAATCGAAATTTTTACAAAAAACGTATTCAAATAGTCGTTCTCAATATATCTAGTAATGCTCATTTTTAAAAATAAATAGGACCTTTGTGATGAAGAAACATGTAGAACTTAAATGATACTTGACTATACGATGTTAAAATTTTTTATATAATAGTTATGTTAAAAAATTAAAAATTAAATTTATAGGAATGAAATTTAATAATAATAATAATAAACTATTAATTTTTTAATTTTTCAACATAACTATAATATACAAATTTTTAAATTCGAATAATCGAGTATTAATCAAATTCTACATACTTCTTCATCACAAACGTGCTATTTATTTAAAAAAAATGAGCATTACTGGTTATGTTGAGAACGATTATTTTAATACGTTTTTGAAAAAAAAAAACGATTTTATCTATCCGTATATATTATTGGTTCCAAAATACTAACAAACTATCTGCGAAATGTTAAAGATAATCTGACGAGGGAATCGTCCTTATTCCGAAACGTAATTTTTTTTTGTACGAAATTCTGTATCAATGGTCTGGAAGAAGAGCATATTTGTGAATGCTTGGACGTCGCTCCCTGGTTGCAGTGGTTTGTTTACGAATCCTATACTAATAACTATACGCGTCATAACCCTATCTCATATCTATAAATCGCAAGCATTATGCTAAGACTTATTATTCTTTCTCTTCCTATATACTAACGAGAGAAACGAATCACTACTTGTGAGAAACTCATAGTGCTGGGTCAACAATTTCAGGTGCCCCGGACTTTATTACGCACCCGCGTCCAGTGAAATCGCGGTAAAATTTCAGCTGCAACCACGTCTCACGACCGTGAGATAGGTGTTTACAGTCTGTGACGAATTAAATACGATGATCCGGCAAAAGTCTCGTGCAACTTGAGGACACGGAGCGACCCAAGGACGACCGCCTTCTGCATTTTTCCTGCAAGTGTCTTAGCATTTTCTTGACACGCAGGGATGCTTTTCAGGCTATTTACCAGTAAAACCTTGGCACCTCCAAGAGCGCCGATGATCAAGACGATAAGCTTAACGGAATATTACGGGTATAGTCGTCGCTGTACGGACAACCAGATAGTATGTGTCCTGGAGGCTCGGGGTGCGCATGACATGCCCTAAAGCTATCATCGCGAATTTCTTGGCTTAAAATGTGGCAGCGGTATGCTAGAGTGGAAATGACACCGTCTTGGCATGCCAAAATGAGACCCTCCGTGCCCGACTTCAATCCGGGTGATTTAAGGAAAGCAAACGTTAGCTCATACGGCATCGACAGATCCTCCACATTTCTGTGGAAGATGCCGGACATCTTCTTCTCGAGGAGCTGTTCGCGGAAGTTTTTCTCCTGTGCTTTCTTAATCCGGGAATTCAGGAGTGAATACTCGAAATGGGTAAGATTTCATGCACTTTGCTCATCCCTGATATTGAAGTCAAGGCCGAGTGTTTCAGCAGCCTCCTCCGCTGCTTTGTAGAGAAACGCCCCTTTGCCCACTTCTTCGTGCTTCCTGACCATTTTAAGAAGAGGGTCTTGTCTATTGGTGACTATATGCGCTGTACCCAAAATAACCCTGTTGTGAAGACATTCAAGATTTAGTATTCCGCGACCACCTTGAAGGCGTGAGATGTAAAGTAGCGGAACAGAAGATTTAAGGTGCATGTTTTTGTTCATGTGCATAAGTTCGCGGGACCCGATATCGACGGATCTGAGCTCGTCCTTCGTCCATGGAACCACTCCAAATGAATAGAGTATTACCGGGACGGCAAGCATGTTCGTCACAGATACTTCGTTCCTCGCCGACAGTTAGGAAGACCAAATCCTTTGGATGAGACTTTTTATCTCAGGTACCCTTCGGAATGGCGACGTGCGAGAGATAGTGGCAGTAATGTGAGGCAAAACAGGAGAGGGCTCATGGTGTCGCTCTGAAACACACCTCTCTGAAAGGTGACACTGTTAGTGATCACACGATGTTTTCCAGATGAGATAGTAAATCTGGTTTTCCAAAGCGGCATCAATCTCTCTATGCACCTCACGATGTGTGGATGAACCTTTCAACTTTCTAACAGACAGATGATAAGTCTATGGGAGGTTGAATCAAAAGCTTTCCGTTAATCAATCCAGGCTATCGATAGGTAACGCTGATAGAATGCTGCGTCTTTACAGACACATCTATTAATGAGCAGGTTCTCTGACATCCTGCTACCCCTTTCTTTGAGCCACGTTGTTCGTACATCTCTCGCCACAGATGTCAAATGTCCAAACAATCCTATCATTTAGGATAGCTGTCAAGATCCTATACAGTGTGTTCAGACAAGTTATTGGCCTGTAATTTTTAGGTTCAGCTAAGTTGCCCGTCTTCGGCAGGAGCGCTGTGGGCCCTTCTACCAACCACTCGGGAATAGGCTCTTCCGACTTTAGAAATGAGGTGAAAATGCGGGCCAGATGCTGATGGGTTGAAGGAAACTTCTTCCACCAGAAGGACTTGATACCATATCGTCCCGGAGCGGAATAGTTCTTCTTGCCTCTTAATACGTTTCTAAACTCCCCGGTAGTGATAGGTAGGCATTCCTCCTCAGGTGTTATGAGGGCACTGCACAGCTCCTTGAAGCTATTTATATTCCTCGAGTATTCTTTCGCTGGATGGTGGACTTGGTAGACTTTTCGCTGAAATGCCTCGACCTCCTCTAGTGTGGGCAGGTGGTCGACAGTAACTAGAGGGTTTTGGAAGAGTCGAGATGGGTCAGAGAAAAACTGTTGATTTTCTCGGACCCACCTCTCTCTCCGCTCTAGACTTCTCCTAGCGTTAGATAGTACTCGTATTCTGTCAACAATATGCTGCCTGATGATCAGTAGATTTGACTTGTTAAGTGTGTGATGACAGATCCCCAGCTCGCGCGTGAGCTGTCGAACCTTGGCAGTGAAAGTCCTGCCAGATGTTATGTAGTCAATCACACACTAAATGCGGGACGCGTACTGTCTGGCCCAGCCTATCTTTGTGCTGAGTTGATACATTCGTCTTTTGGTCTTATGATCAATCGTTGGTTTTGTTTTACGGTTTGCATCTGCCAAAGCTCTCGCTGCATTATACACACTACAATTAATAGTGAAGAGGTCAGGTTCTTCGGAAAAATCTCCGCGAAGCTCTTCATCCAGTTCAGCCAGATCTTTGGGCTTAAGAGAAACCTGAATGTTGATGTTTCTCCGGGTCCTGAAGCGTCGCTCTATCTCTATTGGATGTGTGCTCGCGGTTGGTCGCAGTGCTGCCTCTCCTTCTCTGTTGCCGGCTTCTTCTGGCTGCGGTTGAGTAGGCGCTCCGCTTATATAACCCCTTTTTCGGAGTTCCTTGGCACGATTTCGCAGACGTTGATACGAAAAATGCGAGAGCTCTGGGTGTTTCTCGCACCACAGAGTATGCAGTCCTGCCATGTAACCTTTTCGGTCAGGGGTCATACTGGTATCATAGCAGTCCACAAGGTGGTCCCTGGGTCGAACCGTCCACTTAAAAGTGACGAGATTCTGCCGGTAAATCGCATTTACCTCGTCTTGATTGGCTCCCCAATCTTATGATTGGTTTCTATTCCTTTGGAATAGAACTGAAGGGCCTATAACAAAGCCACCGAACGCGTCCTGGGGTTGCGGATAGAGGATCTCCGTACCAACGGTTTCTGCTGAATATGGTTACAATAATAAATAAGCAGTCGCGGACAATTGTCCAGGGATGGTCCCGAAGGAATAAACCCTAAGCGGAGGCTTAACAACCGTGCCGATACCGGGCGACCACTCAGAGTATGCAGTCTTATCCTTGCATGCGGGGCTCTACAAGGATGGACGAACCCTTTCCCTAGCTGCTCATGGGAACAACAATGACACGACCAAAACACCAAAAAGTTGTCAATGCGGCCCAAAACGATCGAACGCGCAGAGCACTCGACAATGGGTCGGTGAACAATGCCGATAGTCCTAGAGTTCGGGGTGCTGAAAATAATTTAAATGAAAACACGACGATGACCCGGCAAGACGCCCACATTGAGTGGACGAATCAACTCAAGGATGACTTGCTAGACTCCTACGATGCCAGCATTATCCCTGTTCACCGAGGCTTTATGGCGCGTATGCATACTCTGTGGTGCCAAAAAAACAAGAGCTTCAGCACCTTTCGTTTCAATCGTTGCGAAATCAACGTGCCTACCTCTGAAAAATCAGGCTCCTTCTGAGAGATGATCACGATTTCAGGACAAGAAGGAACATTAACATGCAAGTTCCTCCTAAGCCCCAAGATCTGGCTGAAATGGATACCTCCCTTCATGGAGAAATCTCGCAAGAGTTCGACCTCTGGACCATCAATTGCTCAGTTTATGGTGTCGCGAGAGCTTTGGCTGTTTCAAAACGAAGGCTCAAACCGACGGTGGATCAAGAGACCAAAGCACGCTTGCATCAACTGAACAAGAAGATTGGATGGGCAAGACAGAATGCGTCCCGTGTTCAATGTGTGATTGACTACAAGCGTGTGACAACATACAACGTCACTTTCCAGAGGGGCGTCTTGCAGGGCGATACCATGAGCCCTTTGCTTTTTTGCATCACACCCTTGCCTCTATCTCTCGCACTACGAAATTCTTCTGGATACCTCTGTGGCGACAATAATCAGCGCGAGCATAAAGTCACTCATGTATTTTATATGGATGACCTGAAGCTCTATGCCTCTGGTAAAGGCAAACTTCAAACTGCCATAAATATCATCAAAAAGTACACATGAGAGATTGGGCTGGACTTTCGATAGAATATATGTGCCAAAATTCATCTGAAGAACGGAAAGATTGTTAGCGTTCCCAAGGATCGTGAGCGTGTGGATATAAGTGTTATTAGACATCTTAACACTGGAGAGACCTATGCATACCTGAGCGGGCCTCAACGCCGCATTCAGGACGTAACATCAGTAAAGGAGTCTCTCCGAAGCAGATACAAGCATCTTCTTCGACAGATTTGGTCTTCCAATCTGTCAGCGTTGAACAAGATATCTGTGACTAACATGCTTGCAGTCCCGGTTCTACTCTACTCGTTTGGGGTGGTTCAATGGACGAAGAACGAACTTAAATCCCTTGATGTCGCCACACGTAAGATCATGCATGTGCATAAAAGCTTGAATATCAATTAGTCAGTTCCGCGATTATACATTTCACGCCGTCAAAGCGGACGTGGACTTCTGAATATCTAGTGTCTTCATAATCGAATTTTTCTAAGTACAGCTTATATCGTAGCCAATGTCAGAGAGCCTCTCCTAAAAATGGTCAGCAAACACGAGATGATTGGCGAAGAAGCGTTCCTTTACAAAGTCGCGGAGTAAGGGGCCGAGACAATTGGGCTGAATTTTAACATCAGAAGTGAGGAAAGTGTATTACTCCATCTAGATGCTTCACTTCTGAAAGCCGAAGTAGAGAAAACAGAATTTCAAAAATTCCATCTACTGAAATTCCATCCAGCTACTCTACAAGGAAATGTACGGAAATTTTCACAGAAATGTAGAAAAACAGTCCTTGTCGAAGGAGCGAACTTTTGCTGTCCTCAGATCATCAGGGCTTAATTCAGGTACAGAGGGGTTCATTTTCGCATGCCAGGACGGTGTCATTTCCGCTTTAGCATACCGTGACTGCATTTAATGTCAAGAAGTTCCCAGCGATAGGTGCACAGCGTGTCATGCACACGCTGATTACCTGGAACACATACTATCGGGGTGTCCCACCTACGCAGGAACGAAGTACATCTACAGACATAATGCGGCCCTAAGTGTGCTTTATTACCATCTTTGTCGCTCTTACGCTGTTGGCCGCGACCCTGCCCTGCCGAACGCTCCAAGGTAGATAGAGTCAATTGTCTAAAACGAGAAGTGCCAAATTTTCTGGAACTACAATTTTCGGACAGCAGTCTTCGTTGCACATTCGAGGCCTGACATTGTTCTCCAAGACTTCGAGAAACGAACTATATTCGTGATCGCATTCTCGGCCCCGTCCGAATACAACATCACTGTCACGGAGAAAGAAAAGGAGGAAAGGCATCAAGACCTTAAAAGGGAGCTGCAAAGACTGTACCCAAAATATTCGGTACAAGTAATTGTCCTTTTGATAGGTGCTGTCGGAGGTGCGAAACTATCACTGATTCGTAACATTAAAGCCATACCCGTGTGCCAAAAATATGCCAAGGCACTTGCGAAATGGATGCAGAAGGCTGTCATCCATGGGTCGCTTCGTGTCCTTAAAATACACGAGGGTTTCGCCGGCCTGTCATTGTGACTTCATCGTGTCCTGTGACCACCCATCTCACGGTTGTGAGACGTGGCCATTGGTATGATTTACCGCTGTCCTAGTGGGAGCCGTTGTCATTTTTAGATGGCAGTTGCTCCCAGTGAGAGATTTAAAGTAATTAAAATAAAATAATAAATATAGCAATGTGAAACTCCCTAAATTTTCAATACAATTTCAAATTTTCAATATTTTGCTTACTTTTAGAGCAGACGTAGAACGTAATTTAATTCCTCACTAGGTATCACGACTTTTCCAGTGTCCGGGAAATGATCGAGAATTTTTCGAGACCCGGAAAAACCGAGAAATGACAGTGAATTTTTTTTTTCACTTGGAATTTCAAAATTTTTTAGAAGAACAATGTATCAAATCACTGTTTTTATTGAGTTGGAAGGGATACTATTTTTTTTTAATTGGAAAAGGCTATTTATTTCTTTTCAAAATTTTTGTTGTGTTTAAGGAAAGAATTTTTTATTTGAAATTTTTTTATGAATTGGAAGAGGATAATTAAAAAAATATTATTATTGTTACGAAACAGCTTAAATAAATTGTAAATTTATGAATTGATTTAAATCGGGGTAATTCTGTGGTAACATTATGCCGAATGAGCTGGTACGTTGGGGGAACAACAGACCAAACTAACTCTCGTCAGTTTGTTTATTTTATATTTTAGTGGGATTCGTGAACTTCCTCCTGTCGGAGTACCGCACTTGCTACTTTTACTGAAATTGTCACGCACATAATCTCCGTCTTTAATTCAAATGGTTCTAAAATCATTTATTCCAGTTTAATGATAGACCGGACAAAAGGGAGAGAGAGAGGGAGAGCACTAACGGTATCCCTAGACAACAGGCGAGCAAATATTACGTAATAATACGTCTAATATGTCTGACCTTGCTGGGTGTTATCCCTTCAGAATCCTTGGCACTCCTCACTCGCGATTTCAGCCGCGCCACTCTCGCGCGCCGTCCGATCTGTCGAGTACTTTTCTTCAAATTTGAATTGATTTGAACTCACCACGGACGCAAGGTGACACTGCACTCGTTACGAAGTGTCAATAATCGTTCAGTAGAGTAGAGTTTTAAATGACACTGTCACACACTTCAAGTCTTTCGACTTTCTAGTCTTTGATTCACTAAACGTGTGATTCACTCCGGGTTCTAATCGCGTACCTGATTTCTGAACGAAAGTAGAAGTCGGCGTTGAATGCTAAAGTTGTCAGAACGTGATTCACCTCGTCCATCAAAGTATGTATGATTTTGGTAGGGTTATCAGCTGAGTCCGCACCGCGAGCGCGAGACATCCGCCCTGGCCGGATCCACTCCGCGTGACCACTAATTGCTGATTTTTGAAAATTGTTGCAATGAAGACATTTAGGAGGCGTGCACTGTTGCTATGCATGCTGCTCACTTGAATTATTAATTTAAAATTCTGAATCAAAATCCTATACCTATTTAAGAGTATAGGTCTTTTTAGATTTAAATGTTTATCATTGCAAATTCTGTTTATAATGATTTTTAAGCAAAATGAAACCCATATTATTAATTTAATGATTTTGATTTTGATTTCACCCTTGCTAATGAAAATTTAAATATTTTGATGCAATCCACTCTCACTCAATCTATTGGCTTTGTGATCAATTAATGTTCAATTTATTTATTGATTATTTCTAATCAATGAATAAATAAAGTTGTTGTCGTTATTTTTCGGTTACAATTTACTTTATTCAATACTCTGAGCCATCTAGCTGCCCATTCTGAATACAATCTGGATTCGACCAATTGATCCAAATATTCTATATCGATTCCACGCTATCGTTAAGCCTGGAGATTGTCATTATAACACGAGTATTAGGAGAATATGATTAGAAGGAGCTTTACGCTCGACGTGTTTCTTTTCCCTGCGTGTCGGTGGTGTCGATGATAGTTGGTGTTCCGGTACGCTTTGCTGTATCTTTGACTCTTCTATCTAACTCTCACTCACTCGGTACACGGTCCAGTGGTTGCTAGATAATATAGGTACATGCTATAAGCTAAAACGGAGAGGCAATCTACCCGGACACAAGTTATATTATTTATATTGCGCATAGGCACCGCTGATCTCGCTTCTGTCAACAGGTTGAGACGGTTCAAACCATAACTGCGCCCAATAATATAGTCTAATAATTAGAGTACAAAAGTAATACCGTTAACCAGCGGGAAATCAATAAATTCGCGTCATCAGCTGGGAGCAAGTAGCCGAAAAGTGACAGCTGTATAAGTAATAAAGACAACGATAAAATTCAAGAGAATAGATATAGGTCAGTTAGCTGAGCGGGAAATCGATGAACGCGCACGCAACCGGATCCCAAGAGTAGGGAGACCAGCGGGACCAAGCATGCATGCTACCACTCGATCGAAATGGGACGATTGAGCCGACACTTGCTAGAATTAACTCGAGAAGTGAACGGAGTTCACTGGAAAAGACTACGAATTCCAGGAACTACTCCTCAGCGATCGGACTCTCTGCGATTCAAAACTTTCTGCATAGCGTAAGTGGTATCCAGGACAAAGCGTACTCAGAGTAATTCGTGTTGATTTTTTTTGTGTAATTGCTAAAATGGTTCTACTCACGTTTAATTGGAATTTAAATTTATCAAGTTTTAATAGAGTTGACGGTTGACTGGTGACCAATAAGAACTTACGATTTCTCTCAACCTTACTCAGTCCAGGAAAATTGAAACCGTCTGTGCTTAACGGTCGTAAAGAGGAAGGCGTAGCTCACTCATTAGAATTTGGTACCGTTGATTTTTTCGTGTTAATCTATGAGCATGATGGTTAGTATTCCGAGGGACTTTTCAACCAGGACAAGATCTGGAAATTAGACCTTTTAATACTAAATTCATCTAATCATAGCTTGGATTTCTTGGATGAAATGAAACAAATAAAATAAATCAGTAAATTTATAACTCCTGGATATCAAGGGGGAAATTAATTAGTCACCTACCATCGGAGTAAAACTTGTCACCTTTCAAATAATTATTGCGGATTTTAACGTTAAGCGTTCATGATTTCACACACGCTCAAGTGAGCCTCTTTCCCACGCAAAATTTTAACAAAGATTATTCTATTGTTTTCGTGTCGACATTAATCTAGAGATGAATCGGATTATAAGGGGCGAGTATATCGAGTCACCAGCTTTCGTAGACTTCCGTTCACGAGAGAATTTTATTTCTCAGGAATTTTTAAGAAAGAATTATTTCAAATTTCTTGACCTATGCGTTTTGAAAAGCATAATTACATACACCGATAGAAATAATATCCTTGTCCTTGTTTCCAGGGTCTCCTTAGCAGTCTGTTTCCAAAACAGGGTGGTAAGGGCTTCTTTTAATGTCCTCCCAACTCTCAATCCAGTTTGTTTAATTGGACTTGAGCTGTTGAACAGGCTAGAGTAAAAGCATTTGAATAAAAGTAGTGAATGATACTAATTCATGAAATAAGTTAAAATGCGACAGGAATATTAAAGATAAACCCCAATAACCTTTCCTGGGGGATAAATTCGTATTCTAAATGCGTAAGTCAAGAATGAAGCTCACGGAAATATAGCTGTAAAAATAAACATTACAACCCAACCGCGTACAAAACTCGCCCATCCTGATATCTCTCTTTTCATGATCGGTGGAAATAAATGAATATAATAACATCAAAGTAACAACTGGTACCCCTGGTGGGACACTTGAGTTTTTAAAAGTAGTGTGGAATTGCGGAGGCGAAAACGCATAAGATTTGACTAGGTACGAGCGTAAGAGTCGGGCACACGAGTAGAGGGGAGGTAATGTCAACCACGGTGAGCGACGTCACGCGAGCCACGAAAACTCATTACCGCTAACAATAAGGTCGTACATTACGAAGGAAGAACGCAGAGGCGCAAATATTATAACATTGGACTGAATTTAAACTCAATTAACTCAATGACATAAGACGAACGGTAAATCCACAATGGGTGAATTTAATTAAAATCAAAATAATATTGGATAATCTGTAAAATCAAATAAACGTGAACGTAAAAATAAAACTGAAATTAAGGAAACTAACAATTATAATTAAATATAAGTCTCTCTTGGCAGGTTTTAAATTAAAATAAAAACAAAATATGAAAGCAAAATCGAAATAAATGATCATTCCGATTTAAAGAGAACCAAAAGTCGCATTTAACGATTTCTAAATTAAATTCGAATTAGGCGCAAAATAAATGTGCAAAATGAGACTATGAGATAAAGCTTTTGCAACCCAGTGACAAAACATTTAAAAACGGGCATTCAAACGAAATCAAAGAAAGTAACGCTTGACTTTAAAAAAAATTAAAATCAACCAATTCATCAAAATGGATAAACAAAAAGACAACAACGAAAAATCTCCCATGAAAATGAGTGAGAAAATAAAATTGTCTAATTCCATGCTGTTAAGGGCATGTACCAGACTGTCACGTGACCTTTTCTTTTAAACGAACTTACTCATAAACTAATAAGTCGAATGGATTTTCTATATCAGGCACACTTTCGTCTTTCTTGCCTTTATGTCTGTCTGGTATGGAAAATTCATTCGACTTATTAGTTTATGAGTAAGTTCGTTTAAAAGAATAGGTCACGTGACAGTTTGGTACATG
>CAKNWT010229373.1:208-15297 GCA_932066315.1 Andricus coriarius
CTTTCTCTGTCGGTAAAGAAGAAGTTCGTTGTTGGTAAATTTTTTTTGTTAGGCTGCAGGTGGCGTCAGGTGTGATCGATCTGATTTCAAAATTATCACAAGATACAGGTTTGATATCAATCGAAGTAATGGAAAAAATGGCAAATACCATAATTTCTTAAAAATGTTGCGATTTGAATGAAACTCAGTTTCACAAAGCTTTTCAGGTTACAGAATTCGAATATAACCTCAAAATTAAAAAATCCAAACATGCAATATGGATTTGCATGCAATCCATGAAGCTTATAGTTTCGTAATATTCATAATCGTAATATTCATTTTCCAAGTTTTCAGGCCGATATATTATTTCGTTTGGATATAGGTTGGAAAAAATACATGTAATTTAGACGAAATAATAATCATACAATCTGTTTTACCCACAGACCCGCGGAAGTACGAAGTTGTCTGATTGCTGCGATAGTGCTGCTCTGAGACAGCAAATTTTTCCAACTAGTAATTTAAAATTTTTTTTCACAATTATAAATATTTTGGACCCAAGCCGCCATCCTTCGAGCCTTCTGATTACCGTGCTAAAATTCCAAAACGATATCTCATTCCGTGTGGACGTAAGATTACAATGGAAAGTTTCGATAGTACATTTTTTTTCAAAATTTCCACCGAAAAAGAGTAGAGCCGTAAAGCTTAGTGTCTCCTCTTTCATTTCCCAAACTTTGAGCGCGATATCTTATTTATTTTGGACGTAAGTTTACAATGAAAAATTGAGGACTAGCTTGGTCACGTGACCCACTCGTTACATGGCCTTAACTTGAAGCATCTCAAACTCTTTGAAATCCCTTCAAATTATTGAAATCAATCGAAATTCCTTGGAATCTTTTCAGATTCCCTAAAATATTTCGAATAGTTTCAAATTTTTTTAAATCCCTTAAAAAGTTCTTGGAATATTAAAAAATATATTCAAAGACCTTTACAATTTCTTTAAATTATTTAAATCTATTAAAAATGTATTGGAATCTTTAAAAATACCCTGAATTATTTAATAATTTTTTAAAGAACCGTGACTAAATTAATTTGAGAAAAAAGTGACTAATAGTGATTGTGGGGCAACTTTAATTTATTCTTAACAGTTACTTCTTACAGAAAATCCTTGACTTTTGCTCTTTTTTCCAAAAAAACGTTTGGGCGCTTCGATCTTATCATAAATTACATTATACATAAGTTAAATTATGGGCTGTAAATAGGGTACCATAGGGACCAAATCTTGAATATAGGGTACAAAATAGGGGATATAGGGACCGGTCTGTGAGGTCTGTATTTTAAATAATGATAAAAGAATTCTAGTTTTAAAAAGGTGTTAATCTTTACAGTTCGGAGGCTCTTAAAAAAAGGCGTGAATCCAGACTCAACGAACGAAGATGGATTGACAGCACTTCATCAATGCTGCATCGATGACAACGAGGAAATGATGAAACTTCTGGTAGAGTTTGGTGCTAACGTAAATGCAGAAGATAGCGAAAAATGGACACCTTTGCATGCGGCTGCAACTTGTGGTCACCTTCATCTTGTAAGGTACCTGATCGCTAAAGGTGCGAATCTTCTAGCTGTCAATGCTGATGGCAATATGCCTTACGACATCTGCGAAGATGAGAAGACCTTGGACTGTATAGAAGGTATATTGGACTTTCAATTTTAAAAATGGTTTATACATTCGCATACTTTTTTAATTCTATTTAAGGAGGAATATGCGACGACTATTTTCCAAACTTACCAATAACCATTAACATGATTACCATGATTTTTTTGTGTCAATGGAAATTTCAATAATCATATTCAGTTGAATTTATGTTTGCTTTTGTTATAACATAATCTGTAATTAGAAGCGTAATGCATATAGTATTATGGCATTCTCACGAAATAAGTAATCTTCTCAACTCTTTTTTGTATTATGATCTCGAAGTGCCGCATGTTCCTCCTTGATAATATATCTTTTTTTTTATCTTTCTAGGAGAAATGGCGAGAAGAGGTGTCACCCAGGAACTCATAGATGATACGAGGGCATCGACAGAAGTACAGATGTTGCGGGATTTACAAAAAATTGCAACTGTTGGAGGTGATTTGGAATTCAAAGACCACCAGGGTGCCACACCTGTATGTCCAATTTCAGTTTAATTTTTAAATTATATTTTTCACTGTCCACTCTCCATTAAACTATTATCATTTTTGCAGCTTCATATAGCAGCGGCGAATGGTTACTTGCGAGTAGTCGAATTTCTCCTTGACCAGCACGTATCTACGGACATAGAAGATAACGACAAGTGGCAACCTGTTCACGCAGCCGCTTGTTGGGGTCATGTGAGTTAAATCAAATTAAAAAAATTTAAAGTTTATTCACATGGTATATAATTCCCCTTTTCATTTCAGTTAGAAGTACTAGAACTGTTGGTGCAGAATGGAGCTGACCTAAATGCTAAGAATAAACACGAAGAAACGCCTGCTGGTAAAATGTCCTTCAATTGCAAGGATCTCCGAATTTTCCTTTAGCTCCTGGACTATAAATAAATTTTTTTTTGCAGATATTTGCGAAGATCCTGAAATTAGGGAACGAATCGTGGAATTGAAAACAGAGCAGGAGAGCAAACGACTTCGCGAGGCACAAGGCCGGAGAATACGAAGATCGCAAAGTATAAATACTCGCACGCAAAGCGTTCGGCGAACATCCATCAGGGATAAAGTCTTAACGACGAAAAAAGATGCTCAAGAAGAAGCTCGACTAAGAATACAAGCTCAGCAGGTAAAATTGAACATTTCTTAAAGTTTATATTACTTCTTTGACTACATCTTCTTTGTATTTTCTTCATTTGCTGTTTGTTATATTTTGTTTAACAGACATACGTGTCATTATCCGCGCCCAAAACGAATACGCCAGCCACAGAAACTAACGGTGGGACGACAGAAGGTGCAGGTGACGATACCGATTCGACAGCCCTTGCACCAGCTGTTCGCAAAGGCCCGGAAGGAAAGGATAATGACTCCTTTCTACACGAGGATGTCGATAAAGACTCAGGTACATTCCGAGGCTTTATTTGCTTGCATTGGTTGTGGTTTAGAACGTTTTTTGTGGTAATTGGTAGCTTTCTGTGAAAGTTAAGTAGCCAAATTTGCAGTATGGATTATGGCCCAATATGTCGAAAGCTTGCAGATTCTTTGACGGTGTTGGAACGTAAAATGTAAACAGATCTTTTCCATTTTTCCTGGAAGTTCCAAAAGCAATAAGCATTTCTAGTCATGTAAATACTTAAAAATAGATAATATAGGTTTTCGAACGGGTGGCAGAAAGTGCTGGCAACATAATTTTCCATATGAAAGCACCCTTTTTGATTTAGCACGCCATCTGAAAAAGGGTGCTTTCACGCGAAAAGTGTGTTACCGGAATTTTTGGCTAGCCGGTCTAAGATTCTTAAAAAGAATTAAGTATACAATATCTTTGGGCCTTCTCAAGTCTGGTTTTACCGTCAGGCGGGCGAATCTAGATTCAATATATTAAAAATATTCGGGAGTAAGTGTATGTATCGATTATCGATTCACTGCGTTGTAGAAAATTCCAATCTGTAAATACATTCTTGGATGCAAAAAGTTAGCTATCGATCATTTACCTGTTCTTTTTTTATTCCATTTCTGCGTGCCGTCGATAAAATGATTCTGAGGTCAGTTTTTTATGTGACTTTCTTATTTCTTTAAACTTTATTAAATCTCAGCCAACTTATTCATTGTTCATTGTCTTTTTGCTACATTAACTGACTTCGCATAAGTTTACAGCAAACGCACTTCAACATGGCTCTTCTTATAAACATTATCTTCACCGTAGGGTATACTCTTTAGTCGTAGGCCTTTGTAAATATCTATTTTTTAATAGTATGTTTTTAAATATTTAACACCTTTAAATATCATATCTTAAATTAATTTTTAAAAACAAGTTCAATGATACTTATAATGTATTTAGAAAGGCCTAATCAATCGAAATTGATAGAGTAGCACTTTTTACTCATTACAAATTCTTCTACATATATTTCTAGAAATCTCTCTACGACACTTAAGGCGTGTTTAATAATTCTAGTTATGCTAGAGTTGCTAAAAACGCTTGTTATGACCAATAAATTATCGGGGTATACTTTAAGATATTAGATAACTTCGTGAACATTTTTAAGTGACAAGTCGGTCACGTTTTGTAAATTGTTTCAACTGGTTTTAAGTAATAAAGGGGCTTTCATATTCGTAGAGTTAGTTTGGTATGTTTTACAATATACAATTACAAAATGTATCTTAAAAGCTTCTCGCATTCACCTTTTGTATGATGTAGATCCTCGGCCAGTTTTTGTAACATTTTCTATACTCATTTATTTAGAAAAATCTGAGCTAGGGTCTTGTGAAGTCCAATTAATCAGTTTTATAAACATATTCAGACTATCTAAGCATACCCTGCATTGTATGGCTTATAGTTTTTGTCTTATCTATTCGATCAAGCATCCTCTACTGCATCGTTCTTTTTTAAACAATAAAGACTTGGTACTTACAATTCGCCACCTTCTCATGCACTTCAGTCACTTTTCGGTTTTATACAAAGCTACAAAGTTTTATCTTTTTATGCATATGATGTATCTCGTAGGAAAAAAGTTTACTCTCTCTTGAAAATTGATATCGACAGTGGGGTAATTGAGTGATTATTAGCTATTTTTTTACATTGAACTAAGTTTTGTGTAAAAGTCTTTCACAATCTGCATTTCGGAGTTAAAAATACATTTTTGTAGAAATTGAAATATAAGTTATAATGTCAGGGTGGCTGCCTGACCGGAAAATGATAGTGAATTTTTTGTTTTAGGAAATGTTTTTGATTCTTAGTTTTAGTAGAAAAATTGACCCACTCAATTTAAATAGGACTTGATATCATATGAAATAACGTGAGATTGAACGAGTTCAATCCAATTTAAATTCTTCATAGTTAAATCGATTTAAATTGAGGATGCTAAAAATTTAATAAATTCAGTTTGAAACTTTATAAGTTGGACACTTTTAAGGGTTCGTTCAAGTATTGCGTAAACTAGTAGCGTGTGAAATTCAATCATTTTTTCTTTCACCTTACCAAATTATAGTTATAAAATTTTATTTTCAATTGAAAGATATGTGTATGTGCATTAATAATGTGGCTAGTGTTCTTTTGAATTTACAAGAATTCAAAACAATTCGATTAAATCTATCAGAATTGCAGGTGAATTAAAAAAATCAAGATATGTTCGTAAGACTTCAGAACAATTTAAATTAAATTCTGTTTAATCTTTTGAAATCATGCGAGGTCCTCTAAAATACGTATATATACTTTAGAATCTTTTGATATCTTTTAAAATCGTTTGAAGTCATCGGAACCTGTTTAAATCTCTTAAAATTCGTTTAAATACCTTAATATCTTTGCAAATCATTTGAAATTTCCTGAAATCTTTTGAAATCATATGCAATCCTTGGGTATCTCTTGAAATACTTTGAAATCCAGTAAAAATTCGGGAAATCTGATTAAACTCCTTGAGGTCCCTTAAAATCTGGTAAAATTCCTTGAAAAAATTGACATTCTCCCTGAAATTGTAGTAGGTAATTTCTTCAAGATCTTGAAATCTTTTTAAATCATTTGAAATCCTACCCTAAAACTTTCTTAATCCCTTGAAATCATCTTTAAGTAATTAATGGAGGTTCTCTAAGGTTTTTGAAAATTTTCTTCCGAATCTTGAGTGGCCACCCTGAACGATGAAAAGTAGAAAATATAATTTTACACAATGATTCCACTGCTAGTGCATGATGCAAACGTAGCTCGCAATAAGAGATCGCATAGTAGGCGAACCAGAATCGCGTTTTGAGAACTGTTATGAGAGAAATGCATGGCGATTGGCAAGAGATTGAAGGCGAAGTTAAAAGAAGATCGCATTAGTCAGTAGAGAGACGTTCAGGTAAAAGGATAGCATTAGATTTACATGTTTGCCTCGGCAGTCGCAGGGCCTGACCCGCCTGTCGGTAGCCAGCAGCCCATTTATACAGCAGAGACCGATGCTAATGGCAAGATCAACATACACGTGTCTGTAGTTTTCGTCAAGTCGTTGTCGGACCTAAAGAAACAGAGGGCCCAGAATCGACACTCCACCACCAACACTCTAGATGCCAATGGCAACGGGGTTTCCATGCCAGTTTCCGCCATCACCAACGCGGAAATGAAAGCCGATGACTTCCAGAGATTCAGGGGCAACACCAGCGAGATCCTTGGGGATAATAACTCCGAAAAGAACTGCTGTATCGTCATGTAAGTCTTTCAGTATTTATACTGCTCTTGCGAATTCACTGCATGCTAAGTCCTGTACAGTTTTAGACGAAAAGAACCTCTTCTCTGAGAGCTATTACTCTAGTTTATAACAATTTAAAATTCCATTCGAGGGGAATTTCGCTGGGTTTGTATTGGGATCAGAAATCTAGAGTGCACTGCAGGCTGTCGGTGTAATTTTGTTGAAGTATGAACGAATAAAATGGCGTCGAAAATTCAGCGGATCCCAATAAAAAGAGAACTTAAAATAGACGTGATGATCGAATAATGATGGTGCCAAAAATTATACTTATTATTAAGAAAATGTAGAATTTGACGAAGGCGTAGTCGTATCTCTTCTTTAGATTATATTTCTCAAAACATAAACTAATGTAATAGCCTTTTCAGATTAAAAACTGAGATTCCTATTGTTCCTATTGTGCAGCGAAATCAGCGCCACTAACTTGGAACTATTGGATAGCATTTTGAAACTTCAATGCAATATTAAATAAAAAATTACAATGAATTCCAGATCGTAGTCAAATAATGTTGATAGGAAAGAATTGATATTCACTGCTTTTTCTTACTAATATTATGAATAATTATATCCTACACCCAATTGTTCGCTTGTTAGGTGGTGCTGATCTCAAGATTTCTGATGATTTATACACAAAAATTTGGAAGAAGCAAGATGTGTATTTACTCAAATTTGAAACTCTTTTCCACTGTTAACATCTTCCTACAATATGCATAGTAAAATATTTACAAAATACTATTTTCTTGAACATGTAGTTAAATTTTCTCAAAAATCAGCATAAAAAATAAAAATTGTACAATTTTTATATTGATTTTTTGAGAAGAGATACAGCAAAGTCATTCAAGCAGTAAAAAACAGCTTATGAATTTGGTAATTTTTCCCATTGTTAGGACGTTTTTCTACCTAGCAAACAAATCAAATAAAAAAGGAGCATTTTATGGCCTATAGAGAGATTTATTTAAAATTGTTTTAAAATTGTACACGAATAGAAAATTCTCTTGATTTCACACAGCTTTAAAATTAATGCTAAATTTCATAATATATATTTTTGTCACTGCGTCTAATCGTCCCGAAAAATTGGAAGAGTTGGAAAAGGGGATCTACTAGTACTGAAAATTCGGGACAAGGAAGCACTTCGATTTTGTTTATTGAATTTACTGAATAATTACAAAACAATTTGCCTTGAGTACGAATACTTCCCAATTTAGGTAAATACACTAATTTAAAAAATTATAGTTTTTGAATAATTATTTGTATAAAATCTAATGAATTTTAAAGTTATCTGAAATCGAGAAAATTTAACGTTTGAATCAAATTTGGAATCTCAGTTTTTTTAAATTGTGAAAATTGATATTTTTTCTGAACTTTTTTGAAATTTAATGAAATTTGATTGATTTTTATGAAATATACACTTTTAAAAAAATTTTAAATTGTATATTTTGTGTGAAATCACAGAAGGGTTGAATTACTTTAATGTTAAATTTCCAGATTGTTAACGTCACTTTTAAGTTTTCCTGAAAATAACCACAAATTAAAAGACATTCTCACTATTATTTCCCACTTCAATTGTCCACAAAACTTGTTTGACTAATTTTCTAATTTAACTGAAAACATCACATTTGTAGTTTTAGAGGAAGAACTTTTCGGATATATTGTAAATTGTATACAGATAAGATAGAATTGAAAAGAATAGGATATTCTAATTTTAGGGAAGATGAGTAGGAAAGATGAGAAAAGTATTATTGCGTTTTCAAAAAGGTTGTGAGGAAAAAAGTACTTAAGTGCCAGCGCAAGAGTCTTCTATTTATAGATACGAAGTTTGTTAAATTTGAACGAGGAGAGGATGCAATTGCTTATTAATGGTAATAAAAAGACGGTTGCTGATTGGCGAGAAATGTTCGCATTTTGTACTTACATGCACAGAGATATAAATTAGGATTTAAATTATTTATACAAGCGCTCGATATACGTAAGCGTTAATAGTTGTATATAATTTTATTTTATTTATTATCGATGTATCTAGTTGTGTTCTTACGTCGTGGGTAGACTAGGCGATAAAGATTTATATGTATTATATTTTTTTAAGGCGTTCATTGTACTTTTTTCGCTAGTATTAATCCCCAATACTAGATTTTTTAATTCTCAACACGATATGTATTCAACAAAACATATCTAAAGTCTCTAAAATTTTCAGTGTCGTATAGAGTAAAATCATTGGGGACTATTCAAAGCACAAACGCGGTCTATTTTGAATTTAAGAACAAGAGAAAAAAAATGTTGGGAAAATTGTTATCTTTCATTTCTAAAAATAAAATATGGAATTAATAACAGTTAAATGTTTCTTGTTTGCACACTCGTTATCGCTTTACAACTTTTATCTGAAAATAGGAATCATTAAAAGCCAATGTGTCAAGGTTATTGTCACTGAATCTCAATTATTTATTTTGTTTGCTAATTGAACTGATGTTGCAAAATTCTATTTCCTGAAATTGAAAAGGGCTGCGTATGCGTTTGAATTTTCTGAGACATTTCCGCAGATTTTATATTATTTTACTCTAGGAGAGAATATATTGAAGCTTGTTTGTTTTAATACTTCCCTTGATTCAAAGCTCAAAGCCTAATAGTGATGATTGATACATTCCTTAAAGATAAGTAATATACGATAGTAACGATATAGCATTTTAAAATAAGTCCAAATCAAAATTGACCGTTTTCCTGGACTGTACTTGATACTTTTGCACAAATGATTTTTTCATTAATGCACACTCTTTCGTTAGAAACGTTTGCTCATTCTTCGCAAGGAATTGATCTTGAATTCCTGACGAGTAAAGTTGCAGATTTTGCTGTTACTTTCTGAGAAGCGATTTTTCCCCCTAGTATTTGCCAAGTAAACTACCAGCCAATATTGTGATCGACGAGTGTATGAAGTTGTATTTTTATAGAGGACGTCTAGAAGTAGTGTTAAAAAAGGCGAGACTTTATTCTTTTAATGGCGAACTGAAAGACTAAAGCGCAATGAACTAAGAATGGTTTACATTCACTTATTTTCCAGTCAATTGTAATGTAATAATCGAAGTAGGATTTAAGCTTGTTTTCCCTTTTGGGTTCGTATTTTGTGTAAATGTAGCCTAAATCATTGAGGTTCCAAAGTCTAGAGAGGTGAAGGCGTTTTTTTGAGAATTTATCTTACACAAAGGCAAACATAATGAATAACGAAGGGTTCTCTTATAATTTATTATAAATTGTATTTTTTAAAGTTGCTTCTACGAATAACATCACACTTTGTTTTTCAGCACACTACTACGGCCTTAGTGTATTCTATATTTTTTCATTGTAAATATTTCATGCAATACACTCCTTATTTTTAATATTTGATATTTTGAGCCTCGTCAATATTTTTCTGCATTAAACTGAATTACTGCCAGGTCTTATTGCAATATTCTGTAACAAAACATAGTCAAACCAACAGGTAGCATGGACTTTCCGATATGCTCTAAGATGTAGAAACAGGTCTCCTATTCAATATAAACTCCGTCGCATCGCAACGAAACGGATTGCATTACATTGTCACTTCGATAGACTCTAGAAATTCGTCCATTAGCTCTTGTAGAAAATGTGTTTAGTATCGAAAAATGTAAGCTTTTTGCGATTGTTAGAAAGGAACAAAAAAAGAGACTGCGCATTGCTTATTTGCAAGATTTTAAGGCATTTTTCGCTAAATTTTTCACTCTGGGGCGAGAAAGAAATTCTTGAAAAATTGAAGTGTTATCAATGAAATTGATAACAAATATTTTTTAAATTGGTGTAAATTATATAGGTGTCTCTCGAATATAGTCATTGTTATTTTCAAATTAAATTAGGGTTATTGAATCGAAAGTACGTGAATAATGAAAATCGAGGGGCCTTATAAAATATCGTTTTATCTATTGATCGTTTATACAAATTTATAAGGACAAGAAGTCCTTTTGTTAAATTTGATTTGATCTGGTAAAAGTAATGTCTCAAAGTACTTTAAATTCAGATATGAAAATTGTTAAGAAATTGTCTAAAGAATTGTGATAATTAATTTTAGAAAGCAGTTTTCTGGTTTTAAGGAAAATCAGAAAAAATGCCTTCCCTAGTATCGTCCCAGAGAATCTTTATTAAAAATTCCTTCGATTTCTGTAGTGTGAGCGGAAGCAGTTATTAGAGGTGTGTTTTTGTTTCGAAGATACGATTAGAGATTTAAAAAATATATATATAAATCTTGACCGATCATTCGCATCTGTTATTGTATAAGTGTCCTATGTAAAATGTTAATATATCTGTGCGTTGAACAATTTGCGAGGACACTGTGCTCTATGATTTCCGAAGCCCACATCATTTTCACTCATTTTGTACTATGATCGATTAATCAGTGCCATCTCTTAAATCAATTTTCTGACAATAAAGCTTAGACGCAAATTAAATTTTGTAATCAAAGCAGTTTAAACATTGTTCATATGTCCTCGCATCTTGTGATTTCATCGTAGACGATGCCAAAAATGTCTTCTTTTTTTAAATATTTTAAGATTAAAATCAGGGTTGAAAAAGCAAAAATATTATTCTGTAATTGGTTCGGAAATTTTGTCTTGATTTCGAGAGTCAATCAAATATTCAACACTGATTTGAGTTATACGAGTATTCAGGACTCGACGATAAGCGGTCAGAGAATTTATCAGCGCGATGACACTGAGAAGAACGCAGGGAATTCAAATTTTGATTTTCAAATTTCAGATCTTTGAAATTTTTGTGCTTTTTTCAGTGTCTTCGAAACAATCTGTACCTGTGTCTTTATCACGGACTGACTGCATTTCTTAATTATTCAACTTATTTACGTATTGTATATAACTGTGCATTCTCTATAATATATTATATACCAAATATTCCGAGAATTGTGTCTTTTTATTTAAATATTAGTTTTTAGGTTTTTAAGTTGATATAGCTTACGAGTTAGTAAACAAATTTATTTATCATAGGCAGAAAGCTCTTAAGAGTCCTTATGTCTGCTAGATAGTTTCAAATAGAAACAAAGTGCGTAGCTACTTTATAATTTCGTGATACTAAATTAGTTCACTCAAATGCTTATCTGGATTCTCTTAAAACTGATAATTACTGATAAGTACTTAAGCTATGTCAAGTGTAGTTTCAAAATGTTGTAATTATGGAAATTTATTATTTCTAATTTATGTTCAATAATACCGATAGTTAACGAAGTTTTTATTGCAGAAGTAAAATAAGTTGTGCAAATATTATTTAATTTATTATTTTGAATTTTAATTGAATATGAATTAGCTAGATTTATAAGTTGTAAATTTAATAAAGAAAAATTTGACTTTGTCGAATCTATTAGAGATTTGAACGGCATTTTAAGATTTACACACATAATTTACACGGAAACTCCGGGAAGTAACTGCGAATTCATGTTTAGAGTTAGACCAAAAATTTGTTTATTCTTATTAGAAAAAACTGTATCATCATACTTTTAACATGATTTGCTATAATGAAAAATTATCCGAATTTGAAATTATACACTTTAAGGCCCTTCAAACTTGAAGTTACTTAATTTTTAAACTTTTTTTAAATAGATAATTTAAATTTAATAGTGTTTAAAATTATAAAATTTTAACGTTTCAACATTTTATAATTTTTAATTTGAATATTCAGATTTGTTTTGTTTTAAATTAAAAGCGTTCAAAATTATAAATGTTCAAATTAAAAGCCCTAATACGTAAAACAATGGTTCTAAACTGAAAACGTTTAAAATTAAATAATTTCAGAATTAAACTTTGAAAATTGCACAATTATAAAAAGGGATTGGATCTGAAATTGGATAATTTGAAATTAAATCAGTTGAAAGTTGAGTCACATTAACATTTAATAATGGCAAAAGTTCCAATTGTGTGTAAAAAGTGAAGCAATTTTAAGTTCGGAGTGTTCAAAATGGAACATTTTAACATTTTGAATTTAAACAACTTTCAAGAGAAGGTGTTCAAACAAGATTCATTTTAGCTGGACACATTTTTAGATTTGCTTTTCTTTTCAAATTTGGATCATTCAAAATTATATAGTTTCACATTTAAATAGTTGAAAATATTCTACAATTTTAAATTGTGCATCTTAATCGTGGGGCAATTTTAAGTTTGAGGCGTTCAAAATTGTATAATTTCAGACTGAAATCTTCAAAAATGTACAATTTCCATCTGCAAAGATTTAAAATTGGACAGTTTTAAATAAAATAAATGCCAAATTACATAAGTGATTCTAACAATTCTATTGTTTGAAACTTCAATCATTAAAGATATTGCATTCAACAATATTTTAACAGTTTTTATTTCAAATCGTTTAAAATTGAAAAATTGACGACTGAAAAACTTAATAAATTAACAATTTTGAAGGCTACTGTTTTTTAATGATCGAGCAGAATATTAAAATCCGGGAAACAACCGAAAATTTGGTTGTAAGACCAATTCCATTTCAAATCAGGAAAAATTTCAAGAAATGCCCAGGTCATGGTGTGAGAATAATTTGGTATTTGGATATATTATTCTATGGTGAAAATAAAGGAACCCGTATTTTACAGTTTAATTAAAATTTTTTATGTATTTACAATCATTCGAATATTACCTTCTAATTCTAAAAAATTGTCAGAAAATTTTTTCAAAACCGAACAATCGTAGGTATTCATGATTTTCTTTTTTTATTCGACGTGGGAATGCTCGTTCTTTTAATTAATCCCAAGATTTTTGAATATGACAACGTGGCGGCTGTTTTTAAAAAATGATTGAAAGTAGCTTTTCTCAGAAAATCCACTATTTAAAATTGGTACCCTTTTGTCGAAAAAAAAGCTGAAAATATGTGCTGCTACACTGAAAAAAAGATATTTTGTAAAAATCAAATTTTTGCATTTTTCTCAGAAACAATGAAAGGACTAAAAAATTGTCCAGATAAAATTTTAAACAGCTAGAAAAGTTCTACAAAAACACCTGTTACCTGTTTTTCCTGTAAGCATATTAAAAAAAAAATTCAGCGTCAAAAATTTTTTCCTGAAAATCATCTTTTTATGTTTTCAATATTCGATAAAAAAAAAGATTTTCTGGAAAGCCCTTGCTATTTTATTTTTTCTTATAATCTGTTTACAGTTTTTCCTTATATAAGAAAATAAGCCTGTCCATTTTATGGGGGCTTAACAATTTTTTATTTCGGGAAATATATTTTTCCTATCTGATGTAGTGGTTTACTAAAAAAATACAAATTTTAAAAAGTGCGATTTTTGAGAAAATCCGTTTTGAATCATTTTTGCAAGACAGCTGCCATGTTGTCATTTTCCAATTTTGTTGGAATCAACTGAAAGAGCGAGAGTTCCCAGGTCGAATAACAAAGAAAAATCCCAAATACCTACGCTCCTTCGGAAAGTAGGGGAAACCTCCCAACAGTGGATAATGCAAACTATAGTGGATAATTATTAATTTACAGTGCAAATATATGGAAAATAATTAATTTTGAATTAAGTTTATTGACACTTATCGTGTCCTAACTATTGATTAAATTAAATTAATTTTGTACATACATTAGTATTTTTAATTAATCATTATCCACCATGGGTCGTATTATCCACTGTAGGCAGGTTTCCCCTACTCTATTAAAAAGAATTTCTGTCAGTTTTTGAGCATTCGCAGGTAATATTCGGATGATTGTAACAAATCCAAAAAAAAAATTTTTGATGGAAACGTGAAATATGTGTTTCTTTATTTTCACCATAAAATGATACATTCAAATACTAAATAATTCTGACACCCTGAGCTGGACCTCTCTGTCTGATTTGAAATGGATTTGATCATAATTTTTGGTTCGTAAACATTTTTTAATTATTCTGATAATTATTAATTATAATTTTAAATAATTTTAGGATTTTTTACTAATTTTTGTCCTTTTTTCAGGCGAAGGTGGTTCCTCTTTTATAGTGTTTCCTCTTTTATATATTTATAGCGAGCACGCCTTTATACCTATAGCGTAAGAGTGCTACATAACTTTTGCCATTGACCTAGAAGCCGTCGAGACCACTATATAGTTATCGCATTGATCGTTCACCGCTTCAAACGCGGAATACTGCGCGAAAATTACGCTTTACTTTTGGGTCCAAAATTAATGTCGAAATCGTTCCGGAAAAATAAAAAAATACAGGTGCTTGTTGTCCAAAATCTACTCTATTCAAATCTATCAAAAAAATTTCAAAACGATAATTTTTTTAAATTAATTAAGCTCGGGGAAAACTATGCCAAAAGCTAGAAAATTCATTCTGTGATGTAGTGCAAGGAAAATTTTACTATGGAAAGTGCTTTTTATAACTTTAGTTTCTCTAGAAATTCAAATTTCAACATCAGTCTTCACTTCCTTGTCTGCGTTTCCTCAAACATATCTACAATGTTAAAGGAAAATTGATCAACTGAAAAATCTTTAAATAAAAAAAGTTGAATAGTTGGATCAAAAATAATTTACAACGTCAAAAAAATAGAGTTGAATTTCTAAAAAATGAAACATCTAATTAGTCTGGTGGTTGACCTTCGATTTTTGATCGTTCCCTCTGGTCCATTATCTCGTCCTTGCAGAAACGAAATATGAATTTAGAGGAATTATAACAAATCAGGTGTAAAAAGATGAACATTAAAATAGATTTTTATTAATAAATTTTAAAAATAAGGT
>CAKNWT010229373.1:15397-28976 GCA_932066315.1 Andricus coriarius
TGCGGTCCACTTTGTACAAAGGAGGAAGCCGAATTTTTAAAAGACCGTATTCTTCTCCAACTCTGGTGAGTATCTTTTGTATCTTTAAAACTTTTAAATTTTATAATATTTAATTTAACATTTTTTCCAGGTATGTTTGGCAAGAATACTTTTTGTTTTCCGCATTCCGATTACACATTAAAAATCAAACCTTGTGATTATCCCGAGGTGTTTTGAAAAGTTTTATTTTTCTAACTTTTTTTTGATGATTCTGTGAGTATAAAAAAAGCTGAATCCTCTCGTTTTTAAATGGATTTTTTTGGGTAAAAAATGGCTGAAATACAGGCCCTGTTTATTTTGGTAATTTAAGTCTATCCTTTGAGCAACAATGATGACGGGCGCTTCGATGCGGCTGAACACACGGTTTCGTTTGTGTATGTGAGACACTTATAAGATAATGCTAATCTAGTCTCTTCACATGGCATAGAGTAATCGACTCCCCCAGGGATCTCAGCAGACAGATACTTTTGATAAATAAAAAGTTAAGTGGCTTTTATCACACCTAGAGAATGGGGACTAATTTGCTGTCGAGACAAATGGGATATCGTTTAATTGTTCAATGGTGCCTATCTAGAACAATAACAACTGATTGTTACAAAAAAGAGGCGCCAACTTTGGATAATTCAGGCTCATTTCTCAATTGCTAGGAAAATTTCAGTTTGTAAATATTCCATAAAGAATGACTAGATATTTATGGGATTATTTCAAAATTACTACTCGGGGATTCTGTCCGCTATTCAAGGTTCTCATAAATTATAATTTTTCTTGAAAGGCTTTGAAAGAATTTGTCCTGAAACATCATTTTTTTTTACTTGATTCTTTTGTTTCGATTTTTTTTAAACCGGAAATGGTATTTAGATATTAAGTAGTGCAAGCCAGTCTAGCAGAATTTATGTGGCTTCAGCCTAATGAAAAAAAAAAAAAGAAAAGAGAGAAGAGACCAAGAAGGGAATAAGAAAATCAAACTGACATGACACGCGTTTCACGAAACTAGATTGGAGGGGATCAGTCAGCACATAAAAACTGGCGCCTCTCGCTTTGAGCTCAGTCTTTTGCGCTTCTCTTCAACGCTTAGATACGCGAGTCACGTTCTTCAGTCGTGAAACCGCGTGTCTTCCATTCAAAAGTTTATTCTTCAGTTTTGATTTTAAATATCAATTTCACCAGGTAAATTTAACTGGTTTTATTTCCTGGTTTTTAATATTTAAACAACGCCCCATTGTTTAGAATTGCTATATCAATTTATTTTATAATCCGATCAACCAACAAAGGGTGCGGTTACCCTCACAGCAATAGGATATCCCGGGATGTCTCATTTTGTGCCATCTAGGGATTTCCTGCAAAGCGGAAAATTTGATATTCCAGGAATATCCTCAGGATATCCGGGATGTCTATGGGACGTTTCCAGGATATTAAAATTTTCCACGTGGATATATAACAAATTGTAATATCAGACATGGGACATTTTAATATCCCAGAAACGCCCCATAAACATCCCGGATATCATGGGGATATTCAATTTCCCGCCTTGTAGGATCAAATAGGAAATCCCGGGACATCCTATTGCTCTGAGGGTAGAATCTTCACAGCTTTTGCATTTTCAAATAATTTTTTGTGTATGTAAATTTGATAATATCAATATTTTGTAATATTTTTTCAATGCATATTAAATTTTTTCGGATGACAAAATATTTAAGTAGTTTTTCAACTATGCGAAATAAGGCTGTTTTTATAAGAAATATTTTTTTTGCTATTTTACGACTGTGTAATATTGTGAAACTTCCTAAAGCAAACTTCGAGTTCATGCCGATGAGTTGAATATTTTTAAGTGATTTAATTTCTAAAAAAAAACGTTACATTCTTGTGGAACTTTAATTTTCTGGAATGAAACGGAGAATTTAACAACAATTTAATTTTGTAGAAAATGCCTGGACAATTGGAACAAGTCAAAGGGAAGCGGGCCACTTTTGGTATGGGCTGCTTCTGGGCAGGAGACTCATTATTTGGCGCGACACCTGGAGTAATTCGCACATGTGTCGGCTATGCTGGTGGCATCAAGGAAACCCCTACATACAGAAATATGTAAGTCATATTCATTTTACCTTGTAATTTACGTTTTAAAAAAATATTTTACTTATGAATTTTTTGCGCAAATTTGTAACATGTGGTTTCAAATATTCTCTACATTTTTTAATTTTGTTCTTAAGAAAATAATTGAAAATTGTTTATTGCATTTTAAAATTGTGTTCAAATTTCCAAGTATGAAGTATTAGTTTTATTTCGAATTCGAGTAATTTTTTTTCTAACAGGCCCAAGTTTTCAATGTTTCATAACTGCATATTAATTTTTCATCATATACTGCGTTTTAGTTTCTGGGATTAACGAGTCACTGAAAGAATTTTCGTAAAGCAAATACTAAATTTGATAAAAAAATTATATGAAACTGCAAATAAAATAATTAAAAAATTTAATTTTCATATATTTTTTCTAAAATTTAGTATTTGATATACCAAAAATTCTTTCACATTATTCTAAAATGTTAACTCTTAAACAGAAACGTAGTATATAAAAAATTGAAACGCAGTTATGAAAAATTGAAAACTTGGATCTATCAATGTATAGAATTTCCGATACTCTAATTTAACAATAGTCTGGGTAACAAAGGAAATTTTTTGAAAAATCTACCATTTTTTCCATACACTTACGTAATTTAATATAGGAATGCTGAATAGTGAAAATAGAAAATAAATCTTATCAAATCCGTAGACTAGATACTGTGTCTTGTGTTTGCACAGCAGGTTACATATTCATATCACAAAAATTATCTTTCCTTGACGATTTCCAGATGAAAGTAAACAAATATGTCTCTAAATTTTCCTCAACATTTTATCGAAAAGTTGTACACTTGCAATAAATTTTATTCAATATGTTAATGTTCTACTAACAAGGAATGTAACCTTCAGATGATGAAACATTCTTTCCCAAAAGAATCTCCGCAACACTGATAGGTTTTAAATTAAATTGGATTTACAATTTTAATCATTTTATTATGAATATAATTAATTTAAAAATTGGGTGTTTCTAGTCGTCCCAAAAAATTGGTGGAGTTGGAAAAGGGGATGGACTAGTCGTCCCGCAAATTCGGGACGAGACACTACGTTCAAAATTTCAAATTTGAACTTTTTCAAAATAAAAAAAATCAGATTTATCTTGATTGCAAGTTTTAAACATTAATAGATAAATTAAGTAGTTAACGAATTTAAAGTGAATCATTTATTTTAGATTGAAATTTCATAGATTAGACCATTTCAAATTAAAAGGGATTGAACATGAACAGATTTGAATTGAACCTTTTATAATTTTACAGATTTATTTCAAATTTAAAGTTTTAATGACTGAAATGGTTAAAATTGTACAGTTTCAAATTGAATATTTACTTTAAATTAAATCGGTTCAAAATCAAAATATTGCAAACTGAATACTTTTTGAAATTGAACCATTTTTCTAGTTGTAAGTGTCAAAACTTTATAAATTGGACAATTTCAAATCATTAGTTTTTAAAAGTTGAAAAGTCTGAATTGGATCCTTAAAGATTCTAGTTTATTTAAAATTAAAGTTTCAAATCTCTTCTGCTAATAAGAAAAATGGATATAGTTTTACTAACAAAATTTAAATATTTTCCTTGTCAAAAAGAACACCTACAATTCTTATTTCAAAATTAATAGTTGTGTTAAATTTAAATACTTTCATCTTGAATGTAATCAATGTCAAAACTTGGAATTTTTAATTCTTTTAAAATAAAAAACTTTGAGATTAAAATTGATTTCAAGAGTTGAACCTTGAATTTTTGATTGATGGAATTGTAACACATCATTCTTTTTAAAGTGCTAATTCAATTTTTACATTTACAGAGGAGATCACACTGAGGTCATCGACATAGAGTACGACCCTGAAGTGATTTCATTCTCACAACTACTTAGTCTATTTTGGAATAATCACGAATATGGCCTTACCAGGAAGATCAAACGTCAGGTAATTAATTAATATTCAAACCTCCCACTGGTCCAGTGACCTAGTGTGTCGTAAAATTTTTTTTGAATATTTCACCTTGCAAATTTATGGACCATATTACCTTCGAAATTCAAAGGACTAAATTCTAGTTTCCTAATTTACTTCCTCTAGACTGCATTTATCACCTTTAATTTAAATTAACAAATTAAAAATAAAAATTACTGACTATCCTTAAAAGTTCTATTTATGAGTCGTGGACAAAAGTATATTGAATTTAATTAATGTTACTTAATTTTAACGATCGCATTTTATCGTTTCAGTACATGTCGCTGATTTTGTACCATGACGAGGAGCAAAGGACATCGGCTGAGAAGTCAGCAGACCACGAACAACGAGAGCGCGGTGAACAATTGATAACTGAAATCAAGCCGTTTAAGAAGTTTTATCCAGCAGAAGAGTAAGTAAATTCGATTTTGTACAAATTGATCGACTGAATTAAATTCTTTGTTGTGCTTCAAAGTTCAGAAGATCCAGCCATAAAGTATTTTTATCAAGGCCTTCAAATATAAGAAAGGAGATTTTAAAATCATGCTTTCGAAGAACAAGACATTCAATTAAAGAAGGAAGATTGATGAAATAGAAAGTAACTATTTTTCTCGCCTAAGAAAGTAAATAATTTAATCAGCCGCGGACTTACCTTCACTTTTTTCTTTTTTCACTGGGAAATGGAAAACAATTATTAAAAATATTAATATTTGAAACATTGCAAAAGATTATATATACTAATCTTCCAATTTATTCATTTACTTCGTCCACACCACAGCAATGACTTAAAAATCGCGAAGCAACATTTTAAAATTATTAATTATTAACAATTTGGTTTCACGATCCTAACATAAGAATACTTCAGTTTAAAACTAAGTTTGAAATTACTTAATTTTTAATGGTTCAATTAGGCTTGAACTCATTATTTTTAAAGCTTTCAATTATAAATCATATTTTTCTCAACCTTCTTAGAATGATTAAACTTTTAAGGTCCAAAATATTTAACATTATTTAATTTTTACCGGTGAAAATGACAGTGAACGGTTTTTTTTCTGTAGACAAATATAATTTTTTATTAATAAAATCTATCTAATCATTTGAAATGACATATGATACTACATGCATATGATACCTCTTAACAATTTTCATCATATTTAAAATTTGTATAATTTAAATTTAAAATTATAATTTTGAATGCACGATTCTATAATGGTTAAAATTTCGAGGCCTTGAAACTAAATTTGTTTAGCTTCAAAAGTCTAAGCTCGCAAATATTTTCTGAATTTTCTTAATTTTTAAGTGATCAATCAGGAATGTTACTAATTTTTGAATGTTTAGTTTTTTATGTTAATTTTGTTAATCATATAAAACTAATTTAAAATGCACAGTTCTTAATGCTTTTTTAGAATTATTACACTTTTGCGGGCACTAAATTTGAACTAATTAGTTTTGCAGGTTTCCAATTTTTAAATTTCACTGTGTGAAAACAAGCATTCGGTAGGTTTTGTGCCGATACTATCGTCTTCAACAATTTATGACTCTTTTAATATAAATTTAAAAAATTTAGTCCTTAAAATTAAAAAATAAACCATCCTTTAAATCTTGGAAATCCTATTAAAACTTCTTAAATCTTGTAAAATTCCTTTCTATACCCCTTGAAATATTATATAATCACTTCAAATGTTTACAATCCGTTGAAATTCAGAAAAATCACTTGAACTCACCGTGAAATTACATGGAATCTGATATTTCCTGAAATCCTGGAAAATTTTTTGAAATACCTTGAGATCTTGTAAAATCCATTAAAATTCTCTGAAATCTTATTAAATCCGTTAAAGTCCTTTAAAACCCCCTTGGAATTTTTCAAAATATCATAAAACCTTGTGGGTCCTATAAAATCCTTCCAAATATTCCAAAATTCTAGGAAATTATTTCAAACCGCATACAATTTTTTTCGCATTCCTTAAAAACATTAAATTCCTAGGGAAATTCCTTGAAATATTTGGTATCTCTTGAAAAATCCTTGGAATCCTTGGATTGTTCATTTCCTTGTTCTCTTAAGAATAGGGAAATATAAGAGCATAATTTTACCCCTTAACATTTTTTGGTAAGAATTGCTAACATTCTGAGACATTCCCTATACAATAAGGAAAAAATATATAATAGAGATGAGATGAAAAATTTTAAAGCTAGGCACCAGAAATAATATTTTCAACCAAATTTTTCTTCAACATGGCTTTGAATAGTTTCTTCATCACTAAAATTTGATGGAATAACAATAAACATAAATACGAGGCAGAAAGAATAACTTATTTGGGATAAAATCATTTTTTATATTTTCATATAATAATTTTGTATACTTTTTTTCTCCCTAAATCAAAATTGTTGAAATTTAAGTAATTACTAGTGAATTTTTACAGATTCTATTAGCAAAAAGTAAGCCACCTAAGATTAGTAGAAAATTACTAATTCGATTAGTCGAAATATTTCCTAATTCAAAAGTGGAAAACTAATTGCTTGGTAAAAAGAAAAATTATTTAGAACTGTATTTATAATAATGTTTAAAAAGTCATAAACATGGAAAACGTGGAAAATAGAAAAGTTTAATCAAACGACGCGATGGTGTAACATTTGTAACTCTATTGAAACAATAAGAAGGCCATACTGAGAAACTGTTAACGTGACCTATTCTGTTTTCGTTTTTCAAATATTGCTTTCTGATTGTTTGAAAAAAATTAAGAAAAATAAGAATTTTTTAGAATCTTAAAATTATAATTGTTTATTGAGCTATAAATTAATTATGCATATTCAGGGTCCTTATGTGCTACTTTTCAACATAGTTCTGTTTTCGATTTAAAAATTTTTTTCAGTTGTAGATTTTTCTAATTTTTCATAGAAAATTGCAATTATTCTGCAATGTTTGTAAAAATGATTTGCCTTGAATAAGCATCAGCTTAAATAAGTATGAATTGGATCCCGTAAAGAAGTTTATTTGAATTTTATAGCTTCTTTTCTTTCGCAAAGAATACTTTATTGCCTCTTTAAATCAAAATTGATCAAATTTAAGTAATTACTAGCGAATTTTTACAGATTCTATTAGCCAAAGGTAAGACAACAAAGATTAGTAGAAAATCACTAATTCGATTAGTCGAGATATTTCCTAATTCAGTAGTGCAAAGCAACTTATTGCTTGGTACAAATAAATAAATTTACTTAGGACTACATATAATAATTAAAAAAAGGTTATACAAATGTAAAATGTGAAAAATAGAAAAGTTTGATAAAATAACGCGATGGTGTAATATTGTTAACTCTATTGAAACAATAAGATATTAATAATGTTACAATATAATATTGTGAAAATGTAAACGTGACGTAGCCTGCCTCCAATTTAAAAACATTGCGTTCTGATTGTTTGAACAAAGTTAAGCAACGCAAGAATTTTTCACAATCTTAAAATGACAATTGATCAATGGACTCTAATTTAATTGTACACATTCAGGGTCTTCATGCGCTATTTTCCATATTATGTTTTAAATTTCAGTTACTGTTACTATTTTCGATTTTTAAATTTTTTTACGGCTGTACATTTTTCTAATTTTTCATAAAAAATTGCAAGTACTATTTAGCTAATTTTGTAACAATGATTTGTTTTAAATAAACATCACCTTGAATAAGTATGCATTGAGTCCCTAAAGAAGTTTATTCGAATCCTATAGCAATTTGTCTTACGCAAAAGATACTTTAGTGCATCTCTGAATCAAAACTACCACTACACATTAGTACAAAATTAGTAATTCGATTAGACAAGATATTTTCTAATTCAATAGTGAAAAACAACTAATTACTAGGTAAAACTATATAAGATTATTTAGGACTGTATATAGTAATTAAAGAAGGTTATAAAAATGGAAAAAGTGAAAAATAAAAAATTTAATAAAATAATGCGATCGTGTAACATTTTTAACTCCATTGAAATAATAAGAAGGCCCCATACTGAAATTGCAAACGTGACCTAGCCTGTTTCCTTTTGTAAAATATTCCCTTCTGATTTTTTGCACAAAGTTAAGAAAAAGAAGACTATTTTAAAGTACAATAGATCAATGGACTGTAAATTATTTATGCATATTCTGGGTCCTCATACGCTACTTTTCAACAGAATTCTGTTTTCGATTTTCAAAATTTTTTACGGTTGTACATTTTTCTAGTATTCCATAGAAAATTGAAATTATTCAAGGAAGCGTGAATTTATAAAAAATATATTTGTTAAAAAGGCTGTGAATAAATAATGGCTCGTCGTAGGAGAAAATGTAATGAGCGTAAAAAGTTTTATCTTGTGTCAAAGATTTATACAAAAATTTAAAAAATTATTCTGGTCATTGAGGGTTTTTATTCATAACGATTGTTATAAACAATGAATAAAGATAGTTTATAACTAAAAATAATTTTATGATTTTTTTGTTGATAAATAATGAAATTGTTAAAAAAATTATTCAAACCAAAAATGACCAGGATTTTGAAAAAATGACCAAGATGCGCGTAATCAGGGGACCGTTTTTGATCTTTCAAATTTTTTCATATGTATATATTGCTATTTTATCCAATCTTAGTCACGGAGAAGCCATTAAAAGCCGTATTAAAGAAATTTTTTTCTTCTTCTCGTGCAAAGGTTTTAAATTTTTTATCTCACATCTATTATATATATTTTTCTTATTATATGCGGAATGGCCCAGAATTTTTTCAATCCTTAAAAAAATGTTTAGGGACACAATTATGCTCTTATATCTCTCTGTTCCTAAGAAATCGTACCTTTTATGACTTTTACCAGCGCCAAATAATTGTTTTCCAATCGTACGCTGAATGAGAGTTTTTTCCTTTGTATTCGCTAAAATTTTAATTCATAATATATTCCTCTTAAACTAATATGTATATTTAAAAAAAAAATCAAAAACTATGAAAATCTCACTTTTTACGTAAATTTTATACTCGCAATCTCTAAATATATTTTTTTAAATCTGAAGGAATTAATGTATGTTTATTAAAAATTATTTTATTTTAATTCTAAATAATTTAAATTGTGAAAAGTTCTAATGCTTTGATTATTTTAATTTTTTACTTAGTATTCAATGTTTAAATTTATCATTTTTTCAGGTATGAAAGTTTTAATTTTTTAATTTTTATGACTTGGAAGAATGTTTGTGAACCGGGAAAGGATAAGAAACTTTTTCTTTGTTTTAAGAGGCCACCCTGAAATATTTATATTGAGAATTTTACTGCTAAAAATAAACTTTATCGCGCGTATAGCTCGTGAATCATGATTGCTATTATTAAAAAATATTAAATGATATATCTCTATAAATATATTTAAAACATTTGAAAGCTCGTGTTTGAATGCAATGATTGTACTCGTGTTCGTAATGATTAATAAGTACCTTGAACCACATATATCAATATGCGCAGAATTATCTTAATCTGACGCGACATATTGTGCGTGCTTTTCACGCATGAATTTCGATCGATGTTCATGGTGGTGTTACAAAATCTTAATGATTCATAATTGACATTCTTATCAGGTGGTAGAGTTTATTATTGGGTTGCCTTAAAAACGATTATTTATTTTATACCTAATTTTTTGAACTATTACTGCGAAAATTCTCGGTATTTTTATAGAATTATAAAGCAGTTTTATATTGTCTATTGGAAATCAAAAATAGAGGGTGATTGGCAAATACATTTTTTTAAAGACGAAATTTGGGGACTTAGTGTTCTAAAGAAGTTTATTGCACTCGGTCTGTAAATTAATTTTAAATCCGAAGGTTACATGGATCCTCTATATTTAGGTCACTTTTGATGAAGAACTATTTTTATTGCAAAAGTATTTTAAAATATGTGTTTTTCTTGTCCAAACTATTTATTGGCGCTAAAATAAGCAATTTTGAAAATATTTGGGCTTGAAAATATTGCTTTCATAGTTTTTAAAACAAGTTTTGGAAAAACTCATCGGTCATTTTTCAGAATCTGCATTAGTGATCCGATTTCCATAACAATTATTATTCTAAAGTTGTTAGGGTCGTTAAATTCAAATTTGATAACAGAATTTCCAAATTTTAGTTGGTTAATCCAATATGGTGAATTAATTGTTTGAAAATGGTTTCAATTTTATAAAAATTGTTGTCCCATGGTTTTTAGGGTGGCTCAATTTAAATATAGGAATAGAATTCCTAAATTCCAAGTAGCTGATTCAATATGTGAATCAGACTCTAAAAATATATTTTCTGAAGATTTCAAAATGAAATTTCTACAAATTTGAATAGTTGAAATTTAAAATTCTTCAATTTTGAAAATATAGAATTAACAGCTATTCAGTTTTCACGATTTATATTTTAAAGGTATGTATTTTGAACGCTTTTTGGAATAGTTCAATTTTGAAGATTTACAATCAATAATGCTTAAATTTTAACGATTTTCAATTTAAAATTCTTAAATTTGTAAGGTTTACACTTGAATATTCATTAATTTAGAATTTTTTGATAGTTTAAAATTATGGAATTTTTCACGTTTTTTTTTAATATCTAGTTCAATTTCGAAGACTTGCAATGGAAAATTCTACAATTTTGAATATTTGCTATTCAAGATTTCAATATTTAATTTGTATAATAGAAAACAATGCAATTTTGAAATAGTTCAATTTTTAAGATTTAAAATTGAAAAATATTCAATTAAGATTTAAAATAGAAATGTATTCAGTTTTAAAGATGTATAAATAAAAAAAATTTAAGAAATTTTCAATCCAAATCATGAAAATTAGAGAATTGTTAATGCTTAAATTTAAAACTTGCGTAATTTTTAATTGTAAATTTTCAAAATTATAAACTCTTCATGTCTTCAATGTTAAAGATGTACAATTCAAAGTTCTCTGATTTTGAAGAGTTGCAATTTAAAATTCTTCAATTTTGAATATTTTCAATTGAAAATTCTTCAATAATTAATGTGTATAATAGAAAATTATGTAATTTTGAATGCTTTTTTGAAATAGTTGCGATACTTAGACTTAGTAATCAAATAATTAAATTGATATTGGTTAAAAGAACACAAAAAATCACAAAAGACTTATAAAATTGCCATCGCACGTTCACAAAAAAGTAGGGGAAACTGTTAAACTTACCATTCTTTGTGTTTAAGTGCGATAAACTAAAAATTTGTATGAAAGAATAATAGTTTTTGAGACTTAATTTTAAAAATTAACAGTCAAAACTTTTATTTTATTAAACTTGGTTTCAAAAATTCTTCTCAAACTTAACAACTTGTAAGTGGAGAACAAGGAAAAGTAATTTTTTCACCTATTCAACGCTTTTTAAATATGTTATCAAAAAGAAAAAATTTACTATCAAAAAGAAGAAATTTACTAATTTTTAAAACAATTCAATAAATGTTCGCAAAGATATTACACAATTACGAATCTAAAGTTCAATTAGTTAAATTATAAAGCCTACAATACAATGTGATAATTTCAACTTTAAAATTTCTTAATTTGCAAGTCTTTACACATTTTACATTCTACAATTTATAACATTTGACTTTGAAAATATCCAGATGCTTTAGATTCAAATTATTTCAAAATGGTAATTTGTATATTTACAATTTCGACAGCTTTTTAATTGAAGTTTTTAATCTTTGAATTCGTTAAATTCGAAAGTACTTAATTGTTTATAAACTTTAAGCTTGAAATGGTTCTATTTCGTGTGCAATCAATTTTTATTTTTGAGATGCCTTTGGTTGAAAATTGCGGCTTATAGGTTTCGCATTTAAAATGTTTAAACTCTGAATTGTTGTACAATTTTTGCTTGCTATCGGTGTATACCTCTCATTTAAATTCTTGTCTTTCGCAATAAAATATTTATAATTTTTTTCTGATTACAGTTATCACCAAAAATATCGATTGCAAGATCATCCATGGCTGCTTGAAACACTGGGACTTTCATCTTCAGAACAACTAAAAACTTCACCTCTAGCAGCAAAACTTAATGGATACTTGGCTGGTGCAGTGACTTTCGAGCAATTCGAAAGAGATCTACCCAGTCTCGGTCTTAGTGAGAAAGTAGTACAATACGTGAGCAAATTTGTAATTGAGAAACAAAACACCGGCTTGTATTGCTAGCACTCATAAAAAATTCTAATCCAAATTTATACGACGTAGGCAAATCTCGGATTCTTATTGATACCGAAATTGTAGCCTGATTTTACTAAATCGTAATTCTAAATAAATTGCAATTTGCGCAGGTGAAGCTCTTCATTGAATTAATTACAAAATTTTTAGAGCAATACATTTGAAAATCTTTTAGTAAATTTAAGAGTGAACAGAAAGGGAAATTTTTTATGTTGACTTGAATCTCTGTTAATTTACACTTGCGCAATTGTTTATGTCTCAAGAAATTTTGTACGTGTACAAAAACCCCTTGTGGGTTAGTTTAGTTTTTTAATCTAATTTCTTGTTGAATCTAGAATTTCAATGCGCCTAGTTAAGATGAGTTGTTGGATTATAAAGCAGGATACGTTTTTGCCTCTTGTTTTAAATTAGGAATTTAATTTGCGATTAGCCCTCGAACAGTGGGATGTCTTTATTTTATCATTAGTTACGTATTAATCAATGGATATTTGCACAAAGTGCAAAGAAGAGAAATTGAGAAATAGATGGAATATCTTCATTTTGAGGAGCTCAATTTCAGACATCAGAGAATGAAAGGAAATGAAATGAAGTATTAGAAAATATAATATAAGGATGTCCTACGAATGATGTTTTCAAGGGTGCATCGACATATCAAATAGTATTTTCATAATGTAATCGAAACACCTAGATCATATGATTTTGCGACTGTACCTTTTGTGTTGCTTACATCTCAATAATTATTTAAGGCTAATTGTAAGATTTAATTATTGTAATCAAGTTTATCGTAGGTTTACAGTCACACATATTATCGCGATATTTGTTAACAGAAGGAAACTTAATTTTGCATTTATTGCGCAAAGAATTAGTTTTTGTATCTGATCCAGCTTCATTAAAAAATTGTTACTTTAAATGAGTCTTGATTTTTTAAATAATTCCCTTCCATAGTAAACCTTAACCATCTTCCAACTAAAATTGTCTGAAATCAATGTTTCTTTACAGAAAGCATCTTTCTGATGATTTATGAGTAGTTCAAAGGCAAATTTAAAATCTTTTTGAGACTTAAATATAAGAAAATTTTTAAAAAAATGTTGTTCACCTTTTTAAAAGTTTTTTTTCAACTGTTAAGTATTATGTCCAACAGGAAATTCAATAAAAATTATGCGGGATACTTTTTTAATATAATAATTCCACATCCTACATTTTTTGTTGTTGAATAAACATGTATTTTTTGTCAAAATAGAATTTAATTTTACTTATTTCAAAAAAGGCTCGATAATATTCTTCAGTGACCTTAGGATCCGCGCATAAATGAGTCGA
>CAKNWT010229959.1:374-13112 GCA_932066315.1 Andricus coriarius
TTTGTAATATTTTGGACGTTTTTGGATAATTTAAAAACGTTGAGCTTGCATTAAGCAAGGATTAACTGTTTCTAGAATTATGAAAATATCTAAGATTAAAAAATAGACCTTACATACACTGGAAATGTAGGTTTTTAAGGTTTTTAATTTTCAAGTAGAGTGAAATGGTAAAATATAAAGATTACGTCTTTAACGTTTGAAACAAATAAACTAAATGTGCTGAAATGATGATATACTAAATTGTTCTTATATTTTTAATGACTTGAATGAACCTAATGTATCATTACATTATACTAAAAATATACAAGAAATTGTAAAAATCATAATTTCTAATATTCAGTATATTGTATTGATCGTTAATCGGCTGAAAAGATTATCAGTATTAAAGCTATTAACTGTACTGTACATTTAGTCAATTATTTATTTTTAAATTGAATTAAAAGATGGAGATATTAATTAAATGTGGAGTAAATACAGTAGGAGGGTATATAGGAGTAATAAATGCCAGGTTCATTTATTTAAATAGCAGCCATCGAACAATATTCAGGGCAGTTTGGAAATTGAGATGGCAAAATTCCTGCTTTTAATTTATATTTCTTGTACCTTTCTGACTGCCAGACAATAATTATTTTACAATTATAATTTACTTGAATACTTGAATTTATTAATAAATTAATGTAATTCTTCATAAATGTCGAAACTTAGTGATAATTCAAAACTGTCATTAATGTTACTTTGAAATTTTTCTTAAAGATAGTAAGGGTCTTAAAATATTTAAAAATTTTCAAAAACTATTAAAACTATAATTTTACACACTATCATAATAATCTAGGGGTTCGGCAACAAAAACAATATATCAAAATTGAAAAATCAGTGTAGTCATAAAACCGACAGAGCCATTCGATTATTTTTGGTTAAAGAACGTCAGTGTAAACAAATCGTAATAATTACCGCCATAACCATTCCATCAGGAGCTAAAACTTCCTTTTTCCAAATTATCTGATACTTTAAAAAGTGATCTTCACACACTACATGTCCAGGGCTCGGAACGGGTTACTTTTTAGTAACTTAGTTACTTTTTTGATCCGCGATTACTAAAAAGTTACTTATTTTATGAAAAGGTTACTTTCGGTTACATTGTTTGTCCGGAATAACGAAATGAATTAATCCATTAATCGTATTATTTAAAAACTTGTGAAAAATGTAAAAATTCAAAATTTTCCAGTAAATTTGATACTTTAGAGCCGGGGAAATTAGAGAATAATAAAATAATATTTAGTTCGTATGTAAAGTGTATAAAAAGAACTGTCAATTAAATTATTATGAATCTTGATAAAAATTTTAATTGAGCTAAAATTGCTAGTTTTTAATTAAAAATTTAAATATTTTTTGTTCTAATAACGAACTATGTCTTATATTTTCCAATGAGAATTTATCTTCTTTGGTCGAAATTCGGTTAAAAGTGAAACAATTTTGTTAAAAATTGCTGAAAATCCATCTTTTTTTCGTAGAAAATTACTCTTCTTAATTGAAGATCACCCTTTTGTTTGAAAATACATAATTTTATTTGAAAACTGATCTTTTTGGTAACAAATCTACTTATTTTGTTGAAAATTCATCTTTTTCGGTTGAAGATTCCCCTGTTTTTGTAGAAAATGCAACTATTTGGTTGAAAAATAACTTTTTTGTCAAAAATACATATTTTCGGATTGAAAATTCAACTGTTTTGTAAAAAATTGGTCTTTTTGGCTTAAAAACTCAACAATTTGGTTAAAAAAACACCTATTTTGTTGAAAAATCGTATTTTTTGAATGAATTCTACTGTTCTTGATATTGAATTCAAATCTTTTTTGGTTATTATATCAACTATCACATTTTTCGTTAACAATTTATCGTTTTTAGCCAGAAAAATTCAACCATTTTGTTAAAAGATTAACAGCTTTTTTGGACATACATTTTTTTGTTGAAGATTCATTATTTTGGTGGAAAGTTCGTCTTTTATGGTAAAAAATCTTTGTTTTCAGTTACTTTTTTGCCACATTATTGTTACTTTTCGGTTACTTTTTTGAGAGATGTATGATAACTATTTTACTCTTTTATGAAGCTTGAGCAGCTCCGAGCCCTGTGAATGTCCAGGTTTAACAATAAAATCCCTTTTTTCACGCCTAATTGCTTGTTACCAACGTTCAACCTCATTTTTTGGGACGGAGAAAAACACTTTTTTTACTCCGTTTGAGCGGGTTGAGTCGTACCCTGATCGACAGTTCGGAGCTATACATCAATGCACCCTATTTTTATAACATTTTATCCGTAAATGAATAAAATACGGCAAATAGAGGATAAAGGTATGACATGTGATGAGTTTTTACGTGCAAAATAATAATAGGCAACGGGCAGACCGGGCGCCGCAGAGGTGGCGCCGATGTTTCACGACTCGCCGCTTTTCACAAAATTGACACGCGCCTCTAATGCAAAAGCGAAACTCGTGTCACCCTTCTGTTTCAAGTGACTTCACATGAATTCACGTGAATTCAGGTGAATTCACTTGACTTCATGTGAATCCAAATGACTTTAGAGATTTCAAGTGACTTCAAGTCAATTCAAGTGACTTCAAATATTTCAGGAGATTCCAAGTGACTTCAGGAGAATTCAGGTGACTTCAAATGATTCCAAGTGAATTCAACTGACTTAGTGAATTCAAGTGACTTCAAGTGACTTAAGATATTTCAGGAGACTTCATGAGATTTCATTACAAGTGTACACCTGACTTCACGAGTTGTCGACCCCTCGTATCCAATATAATAATACATTTTCAAAATTTCGTATTGAATAAAAAAATATAGAAGTTTCTGGAATATTACACAGTTTTGTTTATAACTTTTTATGGAAATTGGATAGTGTGTTAAAATAGAAATCTATGAAATGTAATTCCCAGCTGCACATTCCTGTACAGAAACATCGGAGGCTCCTGTACATGTTCCTGTATGGGGTTGCGTACACGATCCCGTAGAGGAAATCTTGAGGTTTCATGTGCAGGAATTACGCGAAGGAAACTGTACATGATCCTGCAAAGGAACCTGTATGCAAACTAACCTTTTAAGGATCTTGCACAGGTTACTTTATTGAGTGAATTGAGGTGCGGGTTCATGTACAGGAACTTGTTCAGGATCATATACAGGGTTTCCCAGACTCAAGTCTTTGGACTGATTGGCTAGTCCAATCAGGAGCGCTGCATAAACAGTCGTGCGTTTGAGAGCGAGAGTCCAACATAGTGTAGTGGATGCTGTTTTCCCGTCGCTAACCCCACCTCGGCGCTTGCTTCAATAACACTCCGTTGGATTCCCGCTCACGCACGCACGTATGTTTATACCGCGCTCCTGATTAATCCAGCATAAATATTTTATAACTCAAATACTAAAACATCTACTGATTTATGAAAAAAGAATTTCCGATTCATATTATTTTATTTTTATGCAGCTATTTAAGTCCGGAAACTTGAGTCTGGGAAACCCTATATATGGACCTGCATAGGAACTAATCCAAGAGGGTTCGCTAGTGGCTTGGTTCTCTCGATAGTGAGCTGGATCTTCAATTGAATAAAAGGAAGGGAACTTTATAGCTGTAAGCGACCTGAGTTTTCGTGATGGCTATCTGTAAAGGTCCCTGTACGCGTTTCTGTACAGGAATCTACTCAATTTACTTCGCAAAGGAACCTGCACATGATGCTTTTAAAGGTTCCTTTGTCGGTGAATTTTCCTTTGCAGGATCATGTACAGTTTCCTTCGCCAAATTCCTGTACAGGAAACGTCAAGATTTCCCGTACGGGTTCGTGTGCGCTAAGCTGTACCAGATCCCCCGAGGTTCCTCTGCAGGAAATCTCGGCAGAATTATATTTAAATATTCAAAATATTGAATAACTGTACCCAAAATTAAAGTAAATTTGTGGTGACCCTTTACAATTAAACTTTTTTACCGTAACATTCTATACAAACAAAAAATTTAAAAAAATTTTTTATTTTAAAGTAGTCTGGCTACTGAGAAAGCTAGTCAATGCTATGTCCATGGGTTTTTCCGAAATTTTGAATTAATTCAAAAAATTATCCAGCTTATTAATTAATAAATTGAGTTAAGATTGTTTGTGCTAGTCAATATTAATAAAATAATGTCAAAATAATGATAAAATGTAAACTGAAATGTTGATTTGACACAATTGGCGTCGAAGTAATTTTGCACGCTCAGCACATGGCAGCGTCAGAAAACTTCGCCAACGCACAGTGATACAGAAATGGATTTTGGCGGACATATTCGTGCACAAGGTTATATTTCTTAACCGATTAGAACAAATACATGGTTTTTACTGTTTAACAGCACCAGATTTTGTATTTGCATGTACATCTAAATGGAATCAATAGGTAGTAATATGTACTGAATACAATTTTAAAAAAGTGAACATTTATAATAGTCATAAACGAAATACGTAAACAAATCGCCAAATTTGAATTTTGTGGTCCAAAATGTTTTTTCGACCATACAGTACTATGAAGTACCAAGGGTTTCTACAATAATACAAGTTGTACCTTTTAATTATTCACTACAATTGTTATTAACAAAATACGTAAACAAATCGTAAATTTTTTTTTTCTATACACATCAAAATTTGAACCTGTTCTCGAGAAATTTTGTATACGGTACTTTCTACAAGCTTTTATAGGGTCTGTCCGGAAAGTAGTCGGACTGCATTTTTCCCGCCCTGACGGAGCGACGGAGGGATACCTTTTCGCGCGTATCATGTGGTGGGTGATCTTAGCTAAGCAGCGCACCGGTCGCCTCCGAGCCTTTCCGGAGTGTAGGTCGATTTTTAGGTGAACCCCAGTCAAGGTGACTTGTCACGCTCCGCGATAAACCGTTTACTCGAGCAGCGCTACGCGGTAAAATTTTGTTTCAAAGTTGGTAAAACCGCCAGTGAAACCCATGCAATGATCAAAAGTGCTTACGGGGATGATGCCATGGGTCGATAAAGTGTTTTCGAGTGGCACAAGTTGTTTCGCGAGGGAAGAGAGCAAGTTGAGGACGATCAACGCTCAGGACGCCCTTTAACGACCAAAAATGAAGAGAACTTGCTGAAAGTGAAAAACTTTTTGAAAGCTGACCTCAGATTGAGTGTGCGTATGATATCTGAACACTTAAATTTGCCAAAAACTACTGTACACGAAATGGTGACCGAAAACTTGGGGGCCTTCCATGTTTGGACGAGTTGCTGGAAACGCTGTGTTGATACAAGAAGGGTCCTACTTTGAAGACTATTAAATCGATGTACCGATATTGTCAATAATTTTTGTTTTCAATTTGGTCCGACTAATTTCCCGACAGACCCAGTATATCTTTATTTCTTGCTTCCTGCGCTTCTCATGAGTTTTCCGATCGCTAGTATAGAAGATAGGATTACTTTAGCCCCATGAATTAATATATTATTGTTTACTGAGGCTGGCATGTGGAACCATGCGTATTCGTGAACAAAAATTTCAGCAGTTTCGAAGGCGAGTTCTTCGAAGTTCGAAGGTTCTAGATTTTCACCAGACGCTAATACCTGAAAGATTATGTAAAAGTCTTCTATGAGATCTTTAATAATACCCGAGGTTTTGCTGACTTTTTTGAAATTTTTAAAGAATGTCCTGGCTGTGCTGTCGTCATTGGATGTACTAAATCCTTGTTTTAGAACACCTACACTTAACCTCAACTCCATTCTCAACTCTTTCTGAATTTCAGTTTTCCTTGTTTTTAAGAGTGCCTTATTTGCCCCTTAGCTATCCATTTTTCAAAAGGTACCTCATAGGCAATGTGTAAAATGCACTCTAGGCATCGAATCCATGTGTGTAAGATTGACGATCCGTACTAAAAAACAGTAGCATCTTCTTTTTTGGATTTTACCTTTAGATTCTTCATTTCTTTTGGACTTGATTTGCAAATTCAACAAAGAGCGTAATATTATGTGTATGTAATTACTGTGCGGACTTTTCCATTGATCATTATGCAGAATAATTTATGATTTACATCAAAAGCTACTACAGTAACTTCAACTTTAGTTGGAACAAGATTCTTTATCTCTTCATTAATGTTTTGAAATTTAGTTAAAATTTGTTAGGAGTTTCTTTCGCGAATTTAAATCCTATTAGTCTGACAGTTTTTTGCGACGAATGCTTCTCATATTCCCAATGGATTGTTGATTTTGCAGAAGTATCCTGTAGACAAAGATTAACCCAAGTAAGCAAAAATATGCTCGCATCAGAATTTTGTTTGTCACTGAACTTTTGCTCATATGTGGAGAGACCAGAAGTTCCGTCAAACCCCCATTTGCAAATCAAATCCAAACTATCCTTTCAGGTGAAATTATACCTGGAATTTTGAACAATCTCTCTGCAATGTGATCCAGCAGAGTCTACAAAGTTACACGTGCGCCTTTTGGTGCAATATTTGGCACTGAGACCTAGACAACTTACAATCCAATATTTGTACTAGTGCTTTATGTGGAGTAAGTGACATAGGTTCGTTTCCTGAAGACTGCAACTGTGACTGTCCCTTCTGATCTGAGAGTGTGAGACCTGAGTTTGATTTCACTAAAACGTTTTCATCTGAATGTTATAGCTTTCTGATATATCCACGAAATTGTATTAGACCTTATTCAAAAATCCAGACTTCTCCAGAGCTTTATCTACTCTCCTTTTTTTGTAGGCATACAGCAATCATCAGATTCTTTAAACTCCTTGCGCTCTTTTGACCTCACTTACAACCTTTGTGCGACGCACCTGGAATTTTAGAAAGAATTGAGCTATCAATCATTCTGCTTCAAATACTGTTCTTTTATGAACAATGTGACCTCGTTCTTCTTATAAAATCCGGTGTAAACCATCCATTTAATTTTGTACTTGAGGATTCAAGCTCTTCTGCAGTAAAATTGCACTTACTGTTGACCAAATCTAATAATAAGCCTTGCAATTCCTTGTTTTTATTATAAAACAGCACCTTACCTAATTCTTCGTTTTTCAGAGACATTATTCGCATTGACTAAGGAAAAAAAACAAAAGTAAACATCCGCGTGGGATACCGTTTTCGCTTACAGGCGCAGAGCACAATGTGAACAGTGAAGACTCAGATGCAGTCTCAAAGTGTAGTGCGTAATATTGTTATAAGTTTTTGACAAACTGGCCTTTGAGGTTATTTATTGTTTTTCGATGCTTTATAATAATTAAAAATAACAATAAAGAACAAATGTATACGAATAGCTTACAGTCTTAAAAATACCTTTGCCTTGTAGTGATTAACAGTCAGCATTTGCCAAAAAAACATTTTTTTATATAAAAACCGTAAATATAGGGCTATTAATAATGTCGTCGGCTTAGAAGCAGCATGACACATCTCATTTTTTCGGATTTTTGGGTTTTAGCCTTTCTAGATTCAAAATTAAATTTTTAATCTAGAAAGGTTAAAACCCCAAAATTCGAAAAATTGAGATGTGTCATGCTGCTTCTAAGCCGACGAAGTATTTGTTAATAAAAATTACAGTTATTAGTCAAAAGTGAAAGTTTATACTAATGTAGATTCTATAGAAGTTTTGGCGATTTGTTTATGTATTTTGTTAATCAAAATTATAGTTAACAATTACAACTTAAAAATGGAATGATTGAATGTAACTCTTATTACTTCATAGTACTGTGTGATAGAAATACAAATTTTGGACCGAAGAATTTAAATTTTAACGATTTGTTTATAACAATTATAAATTTGAACGTATTTCGTTTATAACAATTATAAATGTTTAGTTTTTTCAAATTGTATTCAGTACATAATACTGTCTATTGATTTCCTTTTGATTTTAATGAAAATAAAAAATGTGGTGTTGATAAGCAATAAAAAGCACGTATTTGCTTATAAAATTTTGGTATAACCATATTTTTGTAGATTAAACAAATTATTTACTTTTGGTGAATACTTATGCATACACTTTGACTGATTTATGTAAATTTTCATTGTTTTCTCTTCATTAAAAAAAAATCTGCCCGCCGCGCGGGCACAGTCTCATCGGGCGCGCGGCTCGCTTCGCTCGCAAGTTTGAGCGCGCCTAGGGCGCGCGACTGTTGGTTCTCGCGCTTCACGCTCGATAATGTGTATACCTCGCGCTACGCGCTCGGTCATTGTATTTCCACACATTTGTGCAGAGACCTTTTCAAATTAAAGGTCACAGCATCGACAACTGTAATTTGGTGATTGTGAATTCTCTTTTGTTAAAGCTCCTTCGGCTTTAACGAACACATTCTTATCACGTATCTCGTGCTTCGCACTCGATTTAGTCCACAGTGCGAACCTTTCTACATTCTGTTCAACACTTTGATATCAAATTCTTGGGATTCCTTATTCATATATTGCAATATAAAGTACAAATTTTATTTATCATGATTACTTCAATATTTTTTTCTTATTTCGCATTAAATTTTATTCTCAACAAACCTTGAACAATGTATCATTTCAGTAAATTTATATTATTACAATTCATAATATGCATTGGTATTGAAACATACGTATTTTCATTGTCTTGTTTTTATAATTGAAAAAAGTGATCATCCTATACAAAAAAAATTTGTTATCAAACCAAACTAAAAATACTTTTTCCAAAGATTTAATTTTTTTATTTTTAATGCTATTTTTTACGAATAAAACAAGAATTACGCATCCTATCAAAAAGTGATCAATAACAAATTTGTAGATCTTTTTTATACGCACAATTTTTGTTTTTTCACCATTTTCCATATTTTGGTTAGTTTGACCGCAAAATTAAATTTTTGATTTTTCATTTTTTTTTTGTGCCATCAAAATTAGAATTTTTGATTTCTCATAAAATTCAAAAAGTTGTTATGACAATATTGTAGGGTGTTCAAAAAGCAACGATTTTTACCTCGTGACTTTTTTTCATATCGTGCGTTTTTTGGCTTAAAATGTTAATATCATTTGTTTTTTGGAATTTTGTAAATGCTATAACTTCGGTAATTTTTTTTCTATCAAAAAAAGTCATTAGAATATTTTGTTCGCCTTTTTGAGTACTATTAATATCGAACTAACGAACTTGACCTTCATTCTAGGACACTTAAAGAGTATACCAAAGCCCAATCCAATCTGACAATTCTTTCGAAAGTTATCGTGCTAACAAACTAAAAATCTACATACCCACATACATACATACATACAGACCTACAGAAATACAGACAGAGAGACACATTCGCCAAAACCTGTTTTTTGGGTTCAGAAGGTCTCAAAACGTGGACATTTGACAAAAAGGGGGGGTGGAGGGGGGGGGGGGGTAAATTTTACACAAATCTAATACCTTCCCTGATGAGAATGTAAATATATACTTTGCCAGTTCAAATCGGTTAAGAAATATGACCTGTGGACGTATAATATGTCCGAATATATGCTCGCGTCATATTTGACAGATCTTGTTTTTCGGTATTTTATGTTAATATCGACGTGTCCAAATGAAAGGGTTCCATCCATCTTGAAAAAGTGCTAACTCGTGGAGACCAAATGTCAAGGTCTTACAGAGTTAGGGCGTTGATGTCAACATTACAATTTATATGGGATTTTGAAGCGAGTTAGCACCTTTTTATTGCGCTCCACTGGTTAGCACCTTTTCATGTCGTTTCTTCGAGATGGAACATTGACATTTGGACACGTCGAATATTCACTTTAAATAACCTGGTAGTGAGTATAAACGAGCAGTAATTCAAATTTTTCATTATATTTTCTATCTCCGAAACAGTTTTCTTAACAATATTCAACGTGTTTTAAAGCCAAACTTAATAGTTTTTGGAGCCCGCAAGAGGCCTCTCCATGAGATCTCGTGTCTTTGTCTAAAAAAACTAACTAACTTTGATCATTTTTCAACGTCATCCATCCAAAAACCAGACTACTTTAATCTTGTGCAGAGTTTCAAAATATTCTTACATAATTATTATAAAGTATCTCGTGTAGAGTTTTTCTGGGCAGAATATTCTTTTTTGAGTTAATTTATGTATGAAGAATTTAATTTAGAATTTTGTGTACAGTTTTAAATAAAAGTAAATACATGTAGTGTTTTGTAATATGCAATTAACCAGAATTAATTGATTGTTAAGTTTTACGGTGTAGAGTTTTGTGTTAAATCGATACTGCTGCACTGCTGCACAAAGGAGGGGTGTCAGTAGCACCTTTTTTGGAAATAATTTTTTCTGTTAACATAAAGATTCGACATAAACCAAATTTTTTTCAACGTAAAACAATTTTCGGTGGGAAATACCGTCGAAAATTGTCGGTACGACCAGCGCTAGTACTATTGAAGATCACTGCTGACTAAACCGTGATTCCTCGTTCAAAAAAGTATTCTCGCTACTTTTTTGAACGAGGAATCACGGTTTAGTCAGCAAAACCTAGGAGAGTTCTCGCAAAAATCTAAAATTTATAAGAGATACGAGTAAAAATGTCCAAGCGTGTCTGAGCCGAGTTCCATTTGCTTAAGCAGCGAACCTGGCCAACAGTGGTGATCTCCCACTGAAACTCGACGCAGACACGTTTGGAAACTTGTTGTTATATCTTGGCGACCCGTTAAGATTTTTAAAGTTTTATTACCTTAAACTAAAGATAAGACTTCAAAGATTACGTTTTGTCAATTTCAGTTTTTTCACGAGTTTCCTAAATCCCAGCACGAGTTGAAGTCGAGGTACGAAAATCGAGGAAATCTTGCATTTTTTTAAAAAAATTCTCGCGTGGTATATTCTCTGCATAATGTTAAAAATATCTATATCAGGGGCCATTCAACGCGGAATTTTATAAGATTTCCAATTTTTTTAAAGTTTATCGCTCCTTTTTTGAACGAGTAATCACGATTCAAAGTCAGCAATAAATTTTATTAAAACTCGCGCTGGTCGTACGAAAATTTCTGACGGTAGTGTATTTCTTATTAAATATATTTAAATATGTTTCAATCTACTTAAAAATCAAAGAAGTTAAATAATCCTTGTCAAAAAAATTCTTATAAGCAGTGGGTAATTATATAGACCTTCGAGAACAATATCGTAAAATAGATGGTGTATTTGACTCAAGGGTTTAAAATAATTGAATTCGATGAGTTAATAATTGAACTAAACGTTTCGGCACACAATGGTGGCCCTCGCCAGTGGATTTGGTGATTCTGTCAAAAATTACATAATTTTTTGTCAGGAACGTTGTTTACAAATTGGATGTTTTTTTGGTGTAATGAGAAACAAAATGTTATCTTTGGTAAATATCACAGTTGTAAATTATTATGATTTATCTTTGATTACTATTTCAGTAAAATTTTTTTTTTCAAACTAATTGAATTCAATTATTTTTTACCCTAAAATCAAATCCACCAACCACTTTTTTTACAAATTTCTTTTACACTGTAAACATTATTTCATTTTATTGTTAAAAAAACAGATCGTTTCATTTAAATGATTCTAACTATTAAATTTTATGAAAATTAAACATAGACGTTTTATTTTCAAGAATCAACATGCCAAAAATATGAAGCGACACTTTTCCAGGCGGCACCAGACTGCTTACGAAGCCGTAAATGACCCAAGGTAGGGGCTGCGAAACGGAAACCTGAAGACAATCTGAAAAAGGATGTAGAGGCTAACAAACCCAAAATGATGCAAATTAGAATGAACTTCGAAACTCTACAACAAGGATGTCTTAAAATGATAACCCTAGGAGGCCGACCATTTTCGGCTATAGGCGTTGTCGGATGTCGAAGAATTATTAATCCAATAATAGAATTTGCTAATAAAGAATCTCTAAGTAAGGCAATTAATACTCAAAATATGAAGTGTTTAGTAAAAGAGGCAGTGATCCCGAGCCGACCCATAATATTGCAGGTGAAGTGGCAGGCAAGCTGGTTTCAGTTGAAGCAAGTGGTGTATTTTGCGTTTTTATTTTGGAGTGAACATCCAATTTATTAAGGAAAAGGAAATTCAGCTCCTTAATGTAGGAATGTAGGATATGTTCATTAGCCAACCTTTGCAAAATCTAGAATTCGAGATCTTGATAATACTTGATAGACATATACAAGGAACATCCAGACATCTACCTCAGACAATGTAGCAACTATGGTAATATTCGTAAGCTTATGGGTGATGAAGGTGATTATTTTCAAAATTAAGAGTTTTTTGAATATAAAGGATCGCCGTGCTCCGCATACATTACAGCTGGCAATCGACGACGTCATTAAAGAAACAAAAATACTAAAGAGTCTTTCCGCAGCTAAAGAACTAGTTAAAAAATTACAAGCACGTACTGTTTCGGCTCATCTAAATCTGCTAGGAAAACCAATGCCGATATTTGATGTGGAGATCCATTGGCATTCTATGTTAGACATGATTGAGTCACTGCTTGCCTTAAAGGAATTCTGAAAATATATACAAGATGTTGATAGGAGGTTTCCTTTTCCAGAAGAAGAATGGCAAAAATAAGAAGGCCTGCGTAAAGTATTGACTCCAGCGAGAATTGCAACGAAGATATTCCAAGAAGAACAACTTCTTCCTTGTGATGTTTACGTTACCTGGTTGCAATGCAAGGAAGACATTAAAGAAGCAAGCAAGAATTTGAATGACATCGCTGATGTCCACAAGCTCGAGAGACAGACTGGGGGTGATTTGGCTTCAAAAGTAGAACATCGCGGACCGCGCCGCT